>JAJOZX010000630.1:717500-777500 GCA_023014485.1 Bathynomus jamesi
CGGCGCGGCGGATGGAATTTTGTGAATGGGCTACGGAACAATATGCTCGGGATGCCAATTTCCCTTCCACCATTCTGTTCAGTGACGAGGCTGTTTTTTATGGAAATGGTGAGGTAAATCGACAGAACACCCGCTACTGGTCTCAAAACAACCCTCACTGGTATACCTCTTCAAAGGAACAAGGTGCATCTCAGGTGATAGTATGGTGTGGCATTTGGAAGGATCACATCATAGGCCCCTTCTTTTTCGATGAACATGTCACTGGAGGCACCTACCTACGTATGCTCAAGGAAGAAGCATTTCCCAGTGTCTTGAACGAAGAAGGAAATTTCCCAACATGGTTTCAGCAAGACGGCGCTCCTGCACATTACAGCACCCAAGTAAGGGAATACCTGTACCAACAATTCCCTGGTCATTGGATAGGAAGTCGAGGGCCTGTGGAATGGCCAGCTAGAAGCCCGGATCTCACGAACTAGATTTTTATCTCTAGGGCCACTTGAAAGCGCTGGTATACGCAGAGAAAATTAGGAGTGTTGAACATTTGCGGCAGCGCATTATTGGGGCATGTAACACCATTAATCCTGACATCATTCACCGTGTGCTTGCTGACTCTGGTATCACGTCTGAATTTGTGTATTGAAAACAATGGTGGACATATTGAGCACGTTCTGTAAATAAAAGCATTTGTTTTGCCTTTTTTATTATTTTTCCAATGATGCTGGACTTATGGACACCTGTGTAAATATATATATATATATATATATATATATATATATATAATATATATATATATATATATACTGTACATATATATCACACATATATATATATATATATACATACTGTATATTATATATACACACACACACTATATATATATATATATATATATATATATATATATATATTATATATATATTATATTGTTGATGGCTCTCACAAACGAGTTTATGCTGACACAGGATATAACAGAAAATAACAGAAAAATAACTGCCTGTATCTGGTATTCACGAATAACACGAACTTGATTGCTGATATAAAAATAACCCCAACCATTATCTCAGACCACAACTTAATCGAGATATCAACAAATATGACGGCAGCATTAGAAGACAATACACATATTGTGGAAAGAAGTAAATTCGGGGCCTTTAAGTTAAACTCGAAGACTATAGATTGGGAAGCAATCAGACCGCACATGGCCCAAATAGAATGGAGAACAATTTTCGAGAATAAAACAACTGAAGAAATGCTAACAACCTTGGAGGAAAAAACGCTGAGAATTTTAGAAAAATATGTTCCGAAATCACAGCCAAAAGGAAAGAGGAGCTGGCTAGAAAGGCAAAAGAGAAGACTATTCCGCAAAAGAAAGAGAGTGGAGGCGAAGTTAGGAAACTGCGGAGATAATGGCAGGAAAATAATAAAAGAAAAACTGGAGGGTATCGATAGGGAAATACAAGCCCTGATTAAGGACCATACAGAGAGGGAAGAGGAAAAGGCGGTAGAAGCAATAAAGGAAAATCCAAAATACTTCTATAGCTATGCAAAAAGGAAAACAAAACGCGCGCCGCTATGGGCCCTTAAGGACGGGAAATAATGAACTAACCGACGATCCAAAAGAAATATCTGATACATTGAGAGCTCAATATGAATCAGTTTTCAGTACCCCAAAAAGTGACAAAGCGATACCTGACATAAATGCATTCTTTGAAGAGGAATTGCAAGGAGAGTATATAACAGACTTTGAGTTTACACCAGAAGATGTAGCGAGAGCTATAGAACAAATGAAACTACATTCAGCTGCAGGTCCGGACAATTGGAACGCATTATTGATTAAAAACTGTAAAAATGAAATAGCTACACCTTTATACTGGATATGGAGAAGATCCCTAGACACTGGGGAAATACCGAGCATCTTGAAAAGAGCAAACATTGTCCCTATATATAAAGGAGGGGACAGATCTCAAGCAAAGAACTATAGACCAGTGTCATTGACGTCCCACCTCACCAAAGTATTTGAAAGAATAGTTAGAGAGAAAATTTATGATTTCCTGGAGACACGGGAAAGATTCAACGAAAATCAGCATGGATTCCGATCAGGTAGATCATGCCTATCACAACTAATAGAGCACTACAACAATATCCTAGATGCATTGGAAGGCAATGACAACTACGATGTTATATACACAGATTTTGCTAAAGCTTTCGATAAATGTGACCATGGTATAATAGGACATAAAATTAAAGACATGGGAATAACAGGCAAAGTGGGAAAATGGATCTACAACTTCCTTAGTGATCGCCTGCAGGTCGTCAAAATTCAAGGTATATCATCATCAGAATCGGAAGTACGCAGCTCAGTACCACAAGGGACAGTACTGGTCCCACTCCTGTTCATTATCATGCTAACAGACATAGACAGCGGAGTAAACAGCAATAGTATAGTAACATCCTTTGCAGACGATACAAAGATCAGCAGAAAAATCAACGATGTACATGACGTGGAGGCCTTGCAGAGGGACACGAACAAAATATACAAATGGTCAGAAGACAACAACATGTCATTCAACGCCGAGAAATGTCGTACTCTTGAGATATGGTAGAAAAGAAGAACTTGAACAGACTGCATATTATGCTCCAGATAGACAGGAAATTCAGAGAAGCATGAAAGCGATTGATCTCGGGATAATAATGACAGATCATGCGAAATTCGAAACACAAAATCAGATAGCGATAAATAAAGCAAAAAGAGTCGCCGGACAGGTTCTAAGAACGTTCAAGAGAAGGGACAGGACAGTAATGATTCCCCTGCTAAAAACACTGATTATACCAAAACTTGAATACTGCTCAGTTTTGACGTCCCCATATAAAAAGGAAGAAACTAATAAACTAGAAGAAACGCAAAGGCATTTCACAGCCAAGATTGATGGCTGCAAAGACTCAACTACTGGGAAAGACTACGTAAACTAAATCTGTACTCACTGGAAAGAAGAAGAGAGAGGTACATCATAATCTACATATGGAAAATGATCGAAAAACTGGTACCAAACCTAAAACTAAACCCAATTACCATTCAAACAACACTGGAAAATAGGAAAGGCAGAATGTGTAGTGTTCCCAAATTAAAAGCACGACAAGGGACCTCCTCAACCCTGAAGGAAAATAGCTTGGTTGTCAGGGGGCCAAGACTTTTCAACCAGCTTCCTAAGGACCTCAGAAACGTAACGGGGGTCAAAGTTGAAGTCTTCAAGAAAAGACTGGATGCCTGGCTCAGGACAGTACCAGATGAGCCGGGCGTGCCTGGCTATGTACGGTGGAGAGCGCAAGAAAGTAACTCGCTCCTCCACCAGGCCAGACCTAGAGGCGGGGCCACCAGCTTGACCTCCGTGTGAAGAGAGACCAACACACGAAACAACATAAGGTTCATAAGGTAAGGTATATATATAATATATATCAACGTAAAGAACGACGCTTGTATAGGAGAATATTCCGCGCAAGATGAGAGCGAGAGAACGAAACAAATGAAAAAATGAGGTAACCACCCGGGAATCGAACCCGGGATCTTCCGATTGCCGGTCAGATATGATAACCATTACACCACGGGCCTCACTCAATCAAATGCCGTAATTCCTCTACATACGCGCAGAAACCAATGCCCCAAGCGGGCACCTCCCGCATGCCGTACATGATATACATTTAAACTGCAAACACGCAGTATAATTAAAGTAAAGAACGACGCTTGTATCGGAGAATATTCTGCGCAAGATGAGAGCGAGAGAACGAAACACATGAAAAAATGAGGTAACCAGCCGGGAATCGAACCCAGGGATCATTTTTTCATTTGTTTCGTTCTCTCGCTCTCATCTTGCGCGGAATTTTCTCCTATACAAGCGTCGTTCTTTACGTTAATTATACTGCGTGTTTGCAGTTGAAATGTATATATATATATATATATATACACACAGTGCATATATATATATATATATATATATATATATATATATATATATATATATATATATATACATCTAAAAATGAACAATGAATAATTCCTATATAATCCTTATATGGATCCTTATATTCATTGTCTTCATACGTACTTATGTTTGTATGGTTTTTATGTTTGAATGTTCATTTTTACATGATAAACCAAAATCGCCTGAGCGAGTTTGGATAGAATTTCGATTTTTGCTTTCAATTTTTTTTTCAGTGTCACAACCATGCGACCTACCATTTCTATGGTTGAGCAGTATTTATGTTTTTGCCATTAGAAGTTCGCTGTGAGAAGCGAATGTCCCGTAACATGTGTCTCTCTAATTGGTCTCCTTTAATTTCTCCCAATAATGACTTATATGGTACGTACAAAGTAAATAACTCTGACGTCATAAAAGTAACTTAATTTCCTTCACGTTTTCCACACCTTGAACACTGAATCACGTGTTTAGTATGTGGACATCTTCCGTATTCAATGTATGGTAAATTATTTAATAATAATAAAACTTCACGCTCTATAAGTCATTATTTATATATTGTATCCTGTCTGGTATGATGCAATATAACTATTATTCGACCATATTCATCCATACGTCCATATCTTATCTTGACCATTATCCTATATCAATTTTATTAAATATTCATTTTTACTCGTGTCAGTCTATGAAATATGTACAAAACTTTATGCATCCGTACCTGTTCGTTGAAAGTCGTGCAAATACGCTCGCATGTATTATTTTTTTATTATTATTATTTTTAATTATTTCGCCTCTCGCAATGAACTCGAAAATACTTATGCAAGTGTAAGCAATTCGATGATCACAGCATAAATTGACATCTGAAAACGTAAAATCTCCTCTCGCTCTGATTCGAATTTATAAAACATTATTATGTGCGTTATGTTATATATATATATATATTAGGGTGTGACAGTTGCCCCAACTTTGTCCTACAATGCTGTTCAAAATTTTGGTGTTGCATATTGACATAACAAATACCCACGTGCAATATTTGAAGATTCATGCACATTCGAGTGAGCACCAGCAATTTGAAAAATAGCGATTTTGCTTATACGGCATACGCGCCTATATATGAGATTACACAACCATCATAAGGGATATTAACACAAATCATTTGCCTGTCTTAATTAAAAGCTGTTATCACTAACACAAAAAAGTTAATCATTCTTATTCTCTCATGGTACATTAAGGGGTTTTATCATATATTCACAAGGTATTATTTCTCTAGAGCAAGAAACCATGATTTCTCTTCGGAAACAGATGATCGTTTGCGCTGATTAGGAACGCGGAGTCTGTCATTTTCAACTACTTGAAGGACTTCTTGAAAGCGCTCCTCATCCCTGGCAACATTAAGAAAGTCATGGCAAAGTTTTACACCACGCTCTGCAGCCTCATTGACGACCTGAAGCTTGTCCACAACCCGTTTCATGTTCAGGTAGTCGTCATGATCCACCCATTCACTGGCTGGACTGTGGAGAAACTGATAGGGCATGCCTAAAATGGTGAAGAACCGGCTTGAGTCAGGCCCAATTAGGTCCACCAGGGCAGTGCCACTTTCTGGGACAGGGGGAAGATATGGCTTTCCATAGCCCCCATGATTGAGCCCCACTCTCTTAGTAACTTCAGTGCCTTCATGGCAAAGAAGGGCCTTCCTCATCTCCTCTTTTGTCCTTTCTTGTACTTGGGACGAGAACAAAGCCAGTGGGGCCAACTCCTCAGTTAGGTACCAAGTGTGTCTACCGAGTGCCACACGTGCTTTGTCAACTATTGTGGCGTCATATGGGGCAAATTCAGCCAAGGTTTCGACCAAATTCAAGTCATTCAGTGGCGCACTTGCTGGAACGGGGCAAACAATCCACCATGGGACATAAACAGCGATGTGAACACAGCAAACTGTTCTAACTTGCTGATTTGACTTTTAGTCACAACCTCGGCTTTGGGAAACTGCTCTTTGATCTGGCTGACAAAAGAACAATCTTGAGGGTAAAGAGCAGTTTAGCCATCCACCTTGCTTTGTGAAGTGCGCCTGGGTAGACCATTGTGAAGTTCACTGGCTCGGATCCTTTAGTTACAAGCAGCAGACAAAGCTCTACCAGCTCTTGTAGTCGCCACGTGTAAATGGTTGGGTAGAGATTCACGGAAGAAGTCAGCCATCTCCTGCTGGCGCTCCTCAAACACTCCAGGCATTGCGGGGTAGTAGTATTTCTTTTTTTCATTGTACGCCAGTTGAGAGAAATGGTTCTTGAACCTAGAAATGCAATTATTGGGATTATTGTATTTCGTACTAATCTATAATATTGTTTTAGGGTATTAAGATTGATATGATCGATCATTTGCTTGGTGTTAGTATATCTTATAAGTCTAATAAAAGAAATTCCACTAAATTTGTTCATTAGATAATAATATTCCTTGTTATTTGTAAAGCTTATGACTCACCTCTGGAAAACCATTATGTTTGGACTTGAAGAGCCCTCCACTTTCAAGCAATCCCAGCAAACACCTAGGATGACTTCGCCCACATGCCTGCGACAGGCGCACCAGAATACGGCACGCTTTAATTCCTTTTGGAGGGAGACGCAAGCAGCTGTTTTTTGTCCTGAAAAAAAATGTAATTGTAGTTTAAGGCCACCATTTCAGGCACGTGCTTTTTGCAGATTTCTGTTAAATCATTCACTGTATTTTGGTATTAATGTCGTGATAAATTCACGCTGATGTTTGAAATAGGTTTACCTGTATTGGATGAAGTTGTGTCGAAAACCATACCAACGACATTCTGTTCACACTCCCAATCGACCAGAAGTTGTTTGGTTGCTGTTGATATCAAGTCTCCTTGAACCAGGCCAGCTTTATGAGTCAAATGCGGAAGAGGTGGGACTCCAAGAAGCTTTGTGCCATTGACACCAGACACAAGAATGGGCAGGCGGTCTTCAGTGCCTTTGGAATCCAGCGTGTCCATAAGTTTACCATCCCAGTGCACCAGTACTTTGTCTGATGGTTGCCATTCATCCATGATTTTTAAACTTATTTCTGATACGATGGAAGCTCGGTATCGGTGGGCCGTCCTTGCATTTAGACTCAGCTTTGATGTATCTCCACCACATGCAGATACAAGGGAAAACACAATTGCACTCAGCTGGGTCGGCGAGATGTTGTTTCGAACGCTGCATGAAACAAGTTCTGCCGACTTCAGAATATCATGGGGCACAAAAATTGAAACTCCCTCTTTCACTGTTCTCCGATGTTTTCTCTTTGGTTCAGCAGTGCTGGCCTCATCAATGTCATCGTCCTCATCAGAGCTAATAGGTGAATCAATATCAGCCTGTACATTCTCAGCATGATCACATTGCTCTCTCTCTTGTCGCTTCTCTTCTCGCATCTGCCTTTTCTGACGCTTCTGAACCTTTTCTGTGAGTACTTTGTTTACCCCAGAGTAGGTAGCTACTCTGTCACTTAGCATGCTTTTCATAAAGAGTATGTCAGTATCGATGGCATCTTGTTCGGCCTGAGTTTTCCCCTTTTTCGCAGCCGCCATGTCTTTCAACACTGTGTTCTTATAAAATTTCATCGTCAGGCTCAATTCTGATTTAAACTTCATAATTCCAGGATCATCAGCCCGTCTTCTATCCTCATTCTTTTTCATAAGCATCATGTAGTCTTTGTCATAGTAAGTTTTAATCACTCGGCCAATATTGTTCCTGCCTGTAATGGTCGGGACATTCGCCTTCTGGTAATGCAAAAGCACATTGTCAATGGTGGCAGATAAAGCCTGGTCCCAATGCATATCCCGAAGGTTTGCTAACAGACATAGTAAGACCTGCCTATTAGTTGGCAGTTTGCAGCCCTTTATTTCCTTTTCTTCTTCTCGGGGTACGGTGCCCAATAACATTCTGACATACTCATCATCTTGCCGTGTATCCATGATTAAATTCTCTATTCACAACATCAAATCACTGTCAAGGGAAAAGAAAAGAGCATCATTAAAATTAAATGCAATAAAATAATACGTGTAAAATTTGTGGGTCAGCGTTCCAGACCCGGAAATGAAAATCTGATAAAATGTGCTATTTTTACACTTATTTATGAAGTTCATGAGCTGAAATAGCAATACTTGTTGGTACGACGGTGCTAGCTCAAACATGCACCGATCTCCAAGAAAATTTACAGGGGTGTTTCCTAGATAAATACACAACACTAAAACTTTGAACAGCATTGTAGGACCATTTTTTTATTTTTGGAGGGCAACGGTCACACCCTAATATATATACACCGTATGTGCCCATGTATTTTGTGTTATCTTCCTAACATCTTAATTGTGTATAAATATGAAGCACTGTAAAAATATAACAAAGCTATAGTTAACTGTTTAATTGTAATTAACTGTAATATTTTAATATAATGTAATTAATGTACTTAAATGTACTTCAGTTAACGATAATAATTTAACATAATGTAATTAATGTACTTTAATAAAACTTTAATTAACGATAATAAGCGAATGTGATTTAATTGGTAATTATAATAGTAATTGTAATAAACCAAAATTACAACGTACTCAGTGATATACTTGGGATTGTACTCCATGTACGACCCGACATTATGTCGCCATTTAGGAATATATACTCGGCGATACTGTTATTACTTTTTTTATTATTTTTCGTTGGGGTAAATTTTGATGTGCTTTGTATCAGGTCATCCCATAAGTAATGTCGTTTTTTAGATCGGAATTTGAAGGAGAAAAAAAAACTCAACTGAAACTTTTTAATCTAGTATATATTTTCCATCAGAATCAACAACACTCTGCCAACGTCCTACAAGCTTTTCAATGCCATGTTTATAAAATTCAGGCCGTTTTGAGGCAAAAAACGTAAAAACTGGTGTGCAGGTCATTTAAAGAAGTATACTGTTTCTCGTCAAGATAGTTTTGCAGACTCCTGAAGAGATGATAATCTGAAGGCGCAAGGTCTCGAGAATATGGAGGATGTGGAAGTTTTTCCCACTGAAGCTCCTCAATTTTTGCAGAAGTGATCCGAGCGGTATGAGGACGTGCTTTGTCGTGGTGGAACACGATTCCTTTCCGATTAACCAAAGAAGGTCTCTTTTCTTTTAGTGCAGTGTTCAGTCGATCTAGTTGTTGACACTAGACTTGAGCGGTGATTGTTTGGTTGTGTGGTAAGGTTTCAAAGTGTATTACACCACCTTTATCCCACCAAACACTAAGCAACACCTTCCGAGGGTGAAGATTTGGTTTTGGCTGTGGTGTCGCTGGTTCTCCGGCACAAACCCACTGTCGACGGCGCTTAACATTCTGGTACAGTATCCACTTTTCATCACCAGTCACTAAACGGTGCAAAAACGGATCTTGGAGTTCACGGGAATGAAGAGCTGTGCTAATGTTTACCCGCACCCTCAGATTGTCGACCGACAATTCATGTGGCACGCATTTTCCTAACTTAGGCACTTTCCCGAGTTGTTGCAAATGTCGATGGATCTTGGACGGGGATGAATTGAGTTTCTGAGCCATGTTGTTGAAGAGTCTTCTTCAAGTGCGGCTAACAGCAGGTCATCATCAAACTCAACAGGGCGTCCAGAGCATGCTGCATCTGTCAAACAGCAGTCACCGTTCCTAAACTTTTGAAACCATCTTTGACATTTCCTCACATGCAGAATATCGTTGCCATAAACGTCCTGAATGTTTCGCGTTGCTTCAGTAGCACTATTCCCTCTTTTAAACTCGTAAAGCATTATATGCTCATATGCTCTTCTGATACCGCCATGTTTATGAGGGGTTCACATAAAGCAAAATACACGACTTCACTGGTCAAGGTCTGTAAAGTATGTAGCGAAACACGATAGATCTCTTAGATATAACCTTCAGAAAATTTATGCTTAAAACGAGTAGGACTAGTTTAAACTTAATCTGTCGTAAAAAACGACATTACTATGGGATGACCTGATACTTTGGCAAATAATTGGTGACTTGCTCTTTTTAAAATTTCTTAATCATTTTTAGATTTAGCTTAATAATGAATCCTGAGAAACTTTTTGCAATATTCATAAATTGTATACATTCTCCCTTCGTTATAAAAGATGAAGTCATGTCTTGCCTAAGCATTTAATTGTAAATCTTAAACCTTTAATTTTTACTCATTTTTACTCAATTTCCAATACGCAGTTTAAGATAAAAATATGGCTTCATCTTCAAATATCTTGTTTATTCGTTTAAACCTTACCACAGCTAAAAGATTTACTTTATTTTCAAATATTGTGCAAAAATAATGCAGCCTCTTCAACATTTAATAATGATGATGTTAGTAGAATCGGGGTATATAAACCCCGATAATTTCTTCCATGTAAATTACAGTAAGAAACAGTCTTTATCTTCTCCTTCGAGCCGTGCTCTCTTCAGAGAAGTTATTCATTAAAATCTCCCGATACGTTACAAGAAGAATCGGGGAACCCTCAGAGAATTTAAACAGCCTCTCGGAATCCTCCGAGTCACTAAAGAAGAACTCGGAGAGTCGTATAGAAGAAACTACTGCAAGTACCAGATCCGTTGCTGCCTCCTAACCAGAAGCCCCGTCGACTTCGAACCAACCCAGGCCATAGACGGAGGGGTTAACAACTGGCGACCCTATAGCCAGGATTTTAACATGTGGCCACTCTTTGTCCAGGATAGAAATTACCCTGCCCAGTATAACAACTGGCGACCTCTGCATCCAGGATTCTTCCAGTCTTCCAGACCCTGGAACTAGAACCAACATCCAGTTGACCGGCGTGTCACGACTTCCAGTTCGTCACATCCACCCTTGAACCGGTGTGTCACGACTCCAAGTTCTCCACGCCTAGTTTTCATCCAAGAAAAGTAGCCAGCAAGAAACGTCTTCAGGACACGTCTCTAAGGATTTCGCCGTAGAAATTTTGTTAAGTACAGAGGTTTTTTTTTTAAGTAATTTGTAAACAGTTGAGAAGACAGCATTATTAACAGTTAACTAGTATTAAGTCAGAATTAACAAGAAACACAGTTAGCATTTCAGACACCAGTGATACATTTTTTTTTTATTGAAACAGTTATTTTCACAGAAGTTTATTGTCACAGAGTTAAATGTCCCATAGTTATTTTCACTATTATAGTTAGTATAGAATAATTTTATTTTATGTACCAAGCATAATATTACTGTACCTTCGCGTACATTCGAGTGAAATGTGGTTTCATTTCGTATTTTTGTTTACAATTTTTTTCAAATTATTGAATTGAATTGACTTGCAAATTAAGAAAGAGTTTATAGAGAGTTTATAGAGTTATAGAGCTACTTGAAGTAGTTTCGAGTCAGTTTTAGTTGCAAATCCATTGCAAATCAGATCCAAGTCAGTTTTAGCTGCAAATAAATTGAAAATCAGTTTTCAGACAGTTTCAGTTGGTTGTATCCAAGAGGGACAACCAAACCCTAGAGTTTAAGTCTCCACTTGATAGCAGTTCAACTGCAAATCAGTTTCAGGTTCAGTAGACTCCACTGATAGCAGTTGAGTGCAGTCCATTTTAGTTAATTTCAGTTAGTTGGTTGCTTCCAAGAGGGACAACCAAACCCAGAGAATAATAGATTCCACTTGATAGAGTTCAAGTGCAGTCAACTTCAGTCAGTTTCAGTTTCTGTCAGTTTTCAGTCAGTTTCAGTTTCTGTCAGTTTTCAGTCAGTTTTCAGTGAGTCTCAAGAGAGTTTTCAGTCATTTTGAAGTTTTCAGTCATTTTGAAGTTTTCAGTCATTTTGAAGTTTAAGTCAGTTTGAAGTCCAAGTCAGTTTTCAGTCAGTTCAAGTCAGTACGTTGCATCCAGAGGGACAACCGCCCCAGAGATTTATAGAAATACTTGATAGCAGTTCAAGTCAGTTCAAGTCAGTTCAAGTCAGTCCCAAGTCAGTTGTAGTCAGTCCCAAGTCAGTTGTAGTTAGTCCCAAGAAAGTTGTAGTCAGTCCCAAGAAAGTTGTAGTCAGTCTCAAGAAGGTTGTAGTCAGTCCCAAGACAGTTGTAGTCAGTTGTAGTTAGTCCCAAGACAGTTGTAGTCTGTCCCAAGACTGTTGTAGTCAGTTGTGGTCAGTCCCAAGACAGTTGTAGTCAGTCCCAAGACAGTTGTAGTCAGTCCCAAAACAGTTATAGTCAGTTCCATGTTAGTCAGATTCAAGTTAGTCAGATTCAAGTTAGTCAGTTTCAAGTTAGTCAGATTCAAGTCAGTCAGTTTCAATTTAATAAGTTTCAAGTAGTTTCGAAGTTTCAGTCAGTTTTGAAGTCAGTTTCAGTCAGGTTTGAAGTCAGTTTCAGTAAGTTTTGAAGTCAATTTGTTTTATTTGAAGTCAGTTTTATTTGAAGTCAGTTTTCAAGTCCCAAGTAAATTTTCAAGTCCCATGTCATTTCAATGCAGTCAATTGAATTCAACTTTTTTTGTTGTTTAAGAGAATTTAGTTTAAGAGACTGGAATTTAAGAGAATTTAATTCAACCTTTCTTTTTGTTATAAGAGAAAATTAAATTCAACCTGAATTGACCGGTTTGTATCTTTAGTTTAACCTTCTTTTCTTTTGTTGTAAGAAGAAAATTGACCGATTTGTCTCCTTTTTGCATGCAGTTTCGTATATAAATATATAGGTAATATTATATATTTTATTATTTGTAACCAAAACCGTTTTTAAAAATGTTTGTAACGATTTTTATAATTATTATGATTATATGATGACAGTAATAGTATAGTAACTAATCGATCGTGTCCCAATGACTTTTTAAATTACTATTGGGAGGAACATGCCGTCCCTCCGGTTTCTTTGAACTCCTTTAATTTTTGTTCTAAGCAATGTGACAATCAATCTTTTTTTAAAGAGCAAAGTGCTCACGAAAAGACGTATTCTCAATTTCAGACATATCTCCCCCAGACATATCAACCCCAGTTGAACCGTGTCAACCAGAGAAGTGGTTCAACCATGGTTAATTCTTCTTTGGCTCCAGTCAAACCACAGTTTAACCAAAGTTGTTTTTATTTTTTTTAAGAGTATGGACCCTGTAACCTTATGTTAGTTCATTATAGTTTATAATTGATTTCTATTTTCAATTTTTATATTTTATATTTTTTTTATTCAATTAATATTGAGTAATTGTCGTTAAATTATTAGTATACCATCTATTAAGGTATAAACGAAAATTATAGTCAATTTGACACTACTATATGGCGATGAATGTTAGTAGTCGAATTTAATTGTGTCGAAATTCAATTTTAATACCGTGAGATTTACTTTCATTACTTATAAGATCCTCTAAGTGCGTTTTTTTCATTACCTTAATACGTGTAACTGATTTAATTACGTAAAATCTATAATCCTAATTGAATTTTATTACTTTTGACACATACTCGAATTCACTCGTACTTCAAGTCACTTTTACATTAAAACTCATACGAATACATCCTCATTAATGCTACCTGTATTAGAATTTAATAATAATCGACCTTGAATTTAAAGGATTTTATAATAATAATAATTGACTTAAACTTAAAAGAATTTATAATCCTACTCCCATTTTCATTTTAAATTATTATACATTATTTTTAAACTTTGTTAATTCGAAAACTTTCCGAATCCCTACACATACACACGCATGTATGAACACATATATATACTATATACACAAACTTTATTCTAAAATCATTGGATATGACAATAAACTATTTCATTGCGTGTAAGTGCTAACTATGCTATTTAATCATTTTTGCTTACTATATATACACCTTGCTCATAAATTTATTAAGTTATTTTAACCATCCACTTACACTCTGTACCTAATACACATAAATACACATTTGACCACAGGTCTATACATCATCCATTACGCAAGTCGATTTTTACCTACAATAGCCCATCAAATTAGTTTATTAAATGTACGATCATGTAACTTTGGAAATTCCTGAACCTTAAAATTTAAATTTCCCTTTTACCTACTATTCATTAGGTATGTATTTTTTTCCACAGAAAAATAAAATTTTGTTAAAAATTTAACAATATCATTGGTTGTCTAAATTGTTGTCTAAATTAAGGTATTAATCCATTTATTCTGTTTGCACAAATATTAATCTTTGATTTTTTTTAATATTTTATAATAACTCTCTAAGCAAGTGTCATGTTAAACATTTGATTACTGTGCATTGTACTTAACCACCCCGACTCATGTTATGTATATAAATTTGTAATTATAAAAACCATTAGTCATCATCTAGTTTGAATTAGTTAGGATATTATATTAATGTATTAATATCATTTTAGAGGGGAGAGGCCTGTAAAAATGAACAATGAATAATTCCTATATAATCCTTATATGGCTCCTTATATTCAGTGTCTTCATACAGTACTTATGTTTGTATGGTTTTTATGTTTGAATGTTAATTTTTACATGAGAAACCAAAATCGCCTGAGCGAGTTTGGACAGAATTTCGATTTTTGCTTTCTATTTTATTTTCAGTGTCACAACCATACAACCTACCATTTCTATGGTTGAGCAGTATTCATGTTTGTGCCATTAGAAGTTCGCTGTGAGAAGCGAATGTCCCTTAACTGTGTCCTTCTAATTCGTCTCCTTTAATTTCTCCCAATAATGACTTATACAGTACGTACAAAGTAAATAACTATGACGTCATAAAAGTAACTTAATTTCCTTCACGTTTTCCACACCTTGAACACTGAATCACGTGTTTAGTATGTGGACATCTTCTGTATTCAATGTATGGTAAATTCTTTAATAATAATAAAATCTTCACGCTCTATAAGTCATTATTTATATGTAGTGTCCTGTCTGGTATGATGCAATATAGCTATTATTCGACCATATTCATCCATACGTCCATATCTTGACCATTATCCTTATCAATTTTATTAAATATTCATTTTTACTCGTGTCAGTCTATGAAATATGAACAAAACTTTATGTATCCGTACCTGTTCGTTGAAAGTTGTGCAAATACGTTCGCATGTATTATTTTTTTTATTTTTTTAAAATTATTTTGCCTCTCGCAATGAAGTCGAAAATGCTTATGCAATTGTACGCAATTCGATGATCACATCATAAATTGACATCTGAAAACATAAAATCTCCTCTTGCTCTGATTTGAATTTATAAAACATTATTATGTGTGTTGTTTTATATATATATATATATATATATATATATATATATATATATAAGCACACCGGACAAAAAATTAGTCACCCCTCTCAGAATGTACCTAATAACGTGTGACGGCGCCTCTGGCCTTGATAACCGCACGAATCCGGCGAGGCAGAGACTCTACGAGGTTGTGCATGTACTGAACATCGATTTGCTGCCACTCGTTCATCAGCCGGTCCCGAAGTTCCGCCAGAGTCCGCGGGTGTCTATTCCTGCGCTTCACTTTCTGTTTCCAGCCTGAACAACACCTTCGACGCATTCAGGATTAAAGGCCTCATTGGACCAGCGATGTACTCGTCGCCTCCCATCATTGGAGAACAAACAAAAACGGGACTCATCGGACCAAATTACACGTTTCCAATCTGCCGCAGTCCGGTTTTTGTGCCTCTGAGCCCATTTATAACGTGCCAATTTGTGACTTGCTGTTAACAGCGGCCTCTTCCGTGGTACCCTGCTCCAGATGTCCATCGCATGCAGTTCTCGTCGCAATGTCCGTTCGGAAATTGGTCGCTGGAGAACCTCAATGGTTTCTTGGAGCAATTGTTCTCTGGTTTGAAAACGATTTGCAGTTACTAGACGAGAAACATGGCGGCGGCCCCTATTGTCGAGAATTGTTTTCCGGCCACAGTTACGCCGTCGATTGTCAGTTGATTGCGAACTACACCACTCTTTGTAAACTCGCTGGACAGTACGCGTTGACACACAACAAATTGGGCTACTTCAGACATTTTGTGTCCGTGGGCTCTGCCAAACACGATGGCTCCTTTTTGCCACTGAGTAACGTCTGCCTCACGACCCATTTTGCAGACTATATCCAACACACACTTTGTTCTTCACCACCTCACGAAACAGATCTGATCCTGTGTGCTACGTCACCGCTACTTGTCACTTACCAATGCTACATCAGCGCCCTCTGTGTGACCTTGAACTTCCTACTATCTGTGCTATTTGGGGTGACTAATTTTTTGTCCTGTGCGCTTATATATATAATATATATATATATATATATATATATATATACCATATGTGCCCATATACTTTGTGTTATATTCCGAACATCTTAATTGTCTATAAATATGAAACACTGTAAAAACAAAACATAGCTATAGTTAACTGTTTAATTGTAATTAACTAATACTTTAATATAATGTAATTAATGTACTTTAATGTACTTTAATTAACGATAGAAATTTAATATAATGTAATTAATGTACTTTAATAAAATTACAATTAACGATAATAAGAGAATGTGAATTAATTGGTAATTATAATCGTAATTGTGATGAACCAAAATTACAACGTACTCAGTCATGTACTTGGGATTGTACTCATGTACGACCCGACATTATGTCGCCATATAGGAATGTATACTCGGCGATACCGTTATTATTTATTTTATTATTATTTTTCCGTTGGGATAAATTTTGATATGCTTTCTACTTTGCCAAATAATTGGTGACTTGCTCTTTTTAAAATTTCTTAATCATTTTTAGATTTAGCTTAATAATGAATCCTGAGAAACTTTTTGCAATATTCATAAATTGTATACATTCTCCCTTCGTTATAAAAGATGAAGTCATGTCTTGCCTAAGCATTTAATTGTAAATCTTAAACCTTTAATTTTTACTCATTTTTACTCAATTTCCAATACGCAGTTTAAGATAAAAATATGGCTTCATCTTCAAATATCTTGTTTATTCGTTTAAACCTTACCACAGCTAAAAGATTTACTTTATTTTCAAATATTGTGCAAAAAATAATGCAGCTCCTTCAATATTTAATAAAGATGATGTTAGTAGAATCGGGGTATATAAACCCCGATAATTTCTTCTATGTTTATTCTGATTCAAACTACGAGGCTAAGCATTACGTGCAACATTTTAGCAGTAAATTACAGTAAGAAACAGTCTTTATCTTCTCCTTCGAGCCGTGCTCTCATCAGAGAACTTATTCAATAAAATCTCCCGATACGTTACAAGAAGAATCGGGGAATCCTCTGAGAATTTAATCAGTCTCTCAGAATCCTCTGAGCCACTAAAGAAGAACTCGGAGAGTAGTATAGAAGAAACAACTGCAAGTAACAGATCCGTTGCTGCCTCATAACAGAACCCCCGTCGACTTCGAACCAACCCAGGCCATAGACGGAGGGGTTAACATACACATAGTGTACATTATATACACACACACACACACACATATATACCTTACAACCTTACAAAGGTTCCGCGCGATGATTTCTCATTTCGCGAAGGTCAAGCTTGTCGCCCCTCCTCTCGAGTTGGCCTGGTGAAGTAGTGAGTTGGATTCTTGCGCTCTCCACCTCACATAGCCAGGTATATATATATATATACATACTGTATATTATATATACACACATATATATATATATATATATATATATATATATATATATATATACTGTATATTATATACACACACACACACATATATATATATATATACATACTGTATATTATATATATACATATATAATGTTATAATGTTATAATGTTTCAGACCAACAAAGACCCTAGGATCCGCTCATGGCTGGTCTACCTAACTGTGTTCGTAATCGTGTATTGTGTATGTCCTCCGTGGTGGCGGAGGGGACCTACAATTTTACGTGGGTTCCGAACCACAAGAACATAAGAAATTTATGTAAAAACCGCCGGTAAATTGGCAACGACCAATTTTTACGAAACTAAATAATTATCAATTTAAAACCAATTAATTATCGATTTAAAACTAAAGATAGAATCTCTGGATCCAGAGGATCTAGTCATAATAGACTACTATCCACAAATATGTTACACTCTATATCTATTTATAACGGACATGCAAATATATCAGATCCAAAGAATCCAGTCAATTTCATTACGGCATCCATCAAGTCACGGTCCATATCGATTGCGGACCAAGTCAAAATTTACAATCATATACATTACAATATATACACTTACGAGAAAAAGTGTAGGTGTGGCTGTAAAGACTGTACAGTAGGGTGGATCGATTTTACATTTTTTTCGATTTCCATATTCTAATAGAGACAAAAACTTGCGCATGCATGAGAAAATAGCCTCTGCAAACTCTTAGCTTAATAGGTAATCATCTTCTGCCCCCGGCAGAGCGATGAAAATCATATTTTAGTAGTCAAAAACGTATTTTTAAACCCTAGCCTAGAGTCATAAAATTTTGTGTGTGTGTTATTTCATGCCTAAGCAACGATATAAATGCTATGGGAAATATATAAATGCATTATTTAAGACAAAGAGCCGATCTGAAAATATGTATATTATACATATTTTCAGATCGGCTCTTTGTCTTAAATAATGCATTTATATATTTCCCATAGCATTTATATCGTTGCTTAGGCATGAAATAACACACACGCAAAATTTTAAGACTCTAGGCTAGGGTTTAAAAATACGTTTTTGACTACTAAAATATGATTTTCATCGCTCTGCCGGGGGCAGAAGATGATTACCTATTAAGCTACGATTTTGCAGAGGCTATTTTCTCATGCATGCGCAAGTTTTTGTCTCTATTAGAATATGGAAATCGAAAGAAATGTAAAATCGATCCACCCTACTGTACAGTAATGTAGAAATGTGTGTGCACCCATTTTGGGTCTCCCATTTAAAGGTGTTTGTGGGGCAAGTGAAGATTATGAGTTTTTCAATACCTCACAGTACTATGGGGGGCACCGCTCGGCAGAGGAATCTTTTTAAATGGGGGTGAATCTCTTTAAATGGGGTCAGGAATCTCTTTAAATGGGGTTGAGGAATCTCATGTTATACATATACATATATATACGTACTTTATATTATATATATATATATTATATATATATATATTATATATATATATACTGTATTACACACACACACACACATATATATATATATATATATATACACACAGTGTACATTATATATATCGTTCGAAACAGTATTTAGGACTATAAATGAGGAATGTGTACCGTACAAAATTAAGCGTGCGAAAGTAAACAACAAGCCCTTGTGGTTTACTTCTAGAGTAGGAGACATTATAAAGAGTAGAGATAGGGCTTATAGGCTACATAAGTGCGATAAAGACAATTTGTGGTTACGAAACAACTACATATCTCTAAGGCGTGAAGCGAAATGTGTAATAAAAAAGTCCAAGCGCGAATTTGAAATCTCCATAGCTCGTGACGGTAAAGAAAACCCCAAGCGATTCTTTCAATACGTCAATAATAGAAATCCAGTAAAAAGCGTCTTGGGGCCTTTGAAAAATCTAAACGGAGATCTAGTTTCTGAAAACAAGGAAATGGCTACCTTGCTAAACGAATTTTTTACGTCAGTTTTTACTATAGAAGATGTAACAAATATCCCTACGGTCACGGACATAATACCGTTTGATAATGGTAATATTTTGGATAATATAGTGGTTAATGAAGGGAAGGTAACGCGCTATATTGATAAAATGAAAACGCGTAAATCACCGTGGTCGGATTCCATATATCCCATGCAACTAAAAGAATTAAAAGATAGCATTGTTGTGCCGCTAACAAAGATTTTTAATGCGTCTATTTCTGAGGGGTGCGTACCAGATAATTTCAAGTTAGCAAACGTAACACCTATCTTTAAGAAAGGCGATAAAGGTGCGGCGGGAAATTATAGACCAATCAGTTTAACGTCTGTTGTAGGTAAGCTATTGGAATCAATAATTAGGGATAGTATAGTCGAACACTTAGAATTCCATAAGCTTGCTAGAAATACGCAGCACGGATTTAGGCGAAACAAATCTTGCTTAACTAATCTTTTAGAATTTTTCCAAAGCGTGGTTGACGTTTACGATAGACATCGGGCGGTTGATGTAGTGTATTTAGATTTTCAAAAAGCGTTTGACACCGTGCCGCACAAAAGACTCATTGAAAAAACTAAGGCTCATGGAATCAGGGGTGTAGTAATAAATTGGCTAGAAGAGTGGTTGCGAGGCAGGAACAGAGGGTGGTCGTTGATGGAGCGGAGTCGTGTTGGGCTAATGTAGCGAGTGGCGTTCCTCAGGTTTCTGTATTGGGCCCCTTGCTTTTTCTTATATATATTAACGATTTAGATGTCGGCCTAGTCAGTACAGTTTCAAAGTTTGCGGATGACACGAAGCTGGGTGGTAGGGCGATTAATGACGAAGATAGAGGTAAAATTCAGGAAGATCTGAATAAAATCGTTGATTGGTCAGTCATATGGCAAATGAGATTTAACGTTGATAAGTGCAAAATTTTGCATATAGGTTCACGTAACGGTAATTTTGCGTATAGTATGTCAGGGAAAGATTTAACAAGCGTAGAGCAGGAAAAAGATTTAGGAGTTATAGTCACGGGTGATTTAAAAGTAGCGAAACAAAGTACAGCAGCGGTCAATAAGGCGAACAAAGTGTTAGGTTTTATAGCTCGAAATTTTGAGTACAAATCGCGCGATATTATAGTTCCACTTTATAAATCATTAGTTAGACCCCATTTGGAGTACGCGGTCCAATTTTGGAATCCGCATATGCGCAAAGATATAGACAAAATCGAAAGAGTTCAAAGACGAGCAACTAAGATGATTCCGTCGCTTAGGTCAAAGTCGTACGAGGATAGGCTTAAGGAGTTAAAATTGACAACACTCGAGACTAGGAGGTTAAGGGGTGATCTAATCCAGGTTTTTAAAATTATGAATGGGTTCGATAACGTAGATAGAGATAGCTTTTTCGAAATATCTCAATATAATAAGACTAGAAATAACGGGTGTAAGTTGACAAGTAGAAGGTTCGAGACAGCAGTTGCGAAAAACTTTTTTACGCATAGAATAGTAAATAGCTGGAATAGTTTGCCGGTAGAAGTAATTAGTAGCACGTCTATAAACATGTTTAAAAATCGATTAGACGCATATGTTGATAGAAAGGGTATAGTTTAAGGTAGTAAAATTAAGGCTTTGTGGGGATAGATCCCACAGCTCAACACAAGTGTTGTGGGATATAGGGAGGCAGCGTCTTGGGTTAGGGGATACTCTCTGTCCTTACACACCCCATTTAAAGAGATTCCTCTGCCGAGCGGTGCCCCCCATAGTACTGTGAGGTATTGAAAAACTCATGATCCTCACTTGCCCCACAAACACCTTTAAATGGGTGACCCAAAATGGGTGCACACACATTTCTACATTACTGTACAGTCTTTACAGCCACACCTACAATTTTTCTCTTAAGTGTATATATTGTAATGTATATGATTGTAAATTTTGACTTGGTCCGCAATCGATATGGACCGTGACTTGATGGATACCGTAATGAAATTGACTGGATTCTTTGGATCTGATATATTTGCATGTCCGTTATAAATAGTTATAGAGTGTAACATATTTGTGGATAGTAGTCTATTATGACTAGATCCTCTGGATCCAGAGATTCTATCTTTAGTTTTAAATCGATAATTAATTGGTTTTAAATTGATAATTATTTAGTTTCGTAAAAATTGGTCGTTGCCAATTTACCGGCGGTTTTTACATAAATTTCTTATGTTCTTGTGGTTCGGAACCCACGTAAAATTGTAGGTCCCCTCCGCCACCACGGAGGACATACACAATACACGATTACGAACACAGTTAGGTAGACCAGCCATGAGTGGATCCTAGGGTCCTTGTTGGTGTGTAACATTATAACATTATTATATATATATACACATACTGTATATTATATATACATATATATATACATAATATATATATATATATATATATATATATATATATATATATATATATATATATATATATATATACATATATATATATTATATATTATATACATACATATATATATATATACACATATACTCTATATTATATACACATATATATACACATACTGTATATTATATATACAATATATATATATATATATATACTGTATAATATATATACATATATATTAGGGTGTGACCGTTGCCCTCCAAAAATCAAAATATGGTCCTACAATGCTGTTCAAAGTTTTAGTGTTGTGTATTTATCTAGGAAACACCCCTGTAAATTTTCTTGGAGATCGGTGCATGTTTGAGCTAGCACCGTCGTACCAGCAAGTATTGCTATTTCAGCTTATGAACTTCATAAATAAGTGTGAAAATAGCACATTTTATCAGATTTTCATTTCCGGGTCTGGAACGCTGACCCACAAATTTTCCACGTATTATTTTATTGCATTTAATTTTAATGATGCTCTTTTCTTTTCCCTTGACAGTGATTTGATGTTGTGAATAGAGAATTTAATCATGGATACACGGCAAGATGATGAGTATGGAAGAATGTTATTGGGCACCGTACCCCGAGAAGAAGAAAAGGAAATAAAGGGCTGCAAACTGCCAACTAATAGGCAGGTCTTACTATGTCTGTTAGCAAACCTTCGGGATATGCATTGGGACCAGGCTTTATCTGCCACCATTGACAATGTGCTTTTGCATTACCAGAAGGCGAATGTCCCGACATTACAGGCAGGAACAATATTGGCCGAGTGATTAAAACTTACTATGACAAAGACTACATGATGCTTATGAAAAAGAATGAGGATAGAAGACGGGCTGATCCTGGAATTATAAAGTTTAAATCAGAATTGAACCTGACGATGAATTTTATAAGAACACAGTGTTGAAAGACATGGCGGCTGCGAAAAAGGGGAAAACTCAGGCCGAACAAGATGCCATCGATACTGACATACTCTTTATGAAAAGCATGCTAAGTGACAGAGTAGCTACCTACTCTGGGTAAACAAAGTACTCACAGAAAAGGTTCAGAAGCGACAGAAAAGGCAGATGCAGAAAGAAGCGACAAGAGAGAGAGCAATGTGATCATGCTGAGAATGTACAGGCTGATATTGATTCACCTATTAGCTCTGATGAGGACGATGACATTGATGAGGCCAGCACTGCTGAACCAAAGAGAAAACATCGGAGAACAGTGAAAGAGGGAGTTTCAATTTTTGTGCCCCATGATATTCTGAAGTCGGCAGAACTTGTTTCATGCAGTGTTCGAAACAACATCTCGCCGACCCAGCTGAGTGCAATTGTGTACTCCCTTGTATCTGCATGTGGTGGAGATACATCAAAGCTGAGTCTAAATGCAAGGACGGCCCACCGATACCGAGCTTCCATCGTGTCAGAAATAAGTTTAAAAATCATGGATGAATGGCAACCATCAGACAAAGTACTGGTGCACTGGGATGGTAAACTTATGGACACGCTGGATTCCAAAGGCACTGACGACCGCCTGCCCATTCTTGTGTCTCTGGTGTCAATGGCACAAAGCTTCTTGGAGTCCCACCTCTTCCGCATTTGACTCAAAAAGCTGGCCTGGTTCAAGGAGACTTGATATCAACAGCAACCAAACAACTTCTGGTCGATTGGGAGTGTGAACAGAATGTCGTTGGTATGGTTTTCGACACAACTTCATCCAATACAGGTAAACCTATTTCAAACATCAGCGTGAATTTATCACGACATTAATACCAAAATACAGTGAATGATTTAACAGAAATCTGCAAAAAGCACGTGCCTGAAATGGTGACCTTAAACTACAATTACATTTTTTTTTTCAGGACAAAAAACAGCTGCTTGTCTCCCTCCAAAAGGAATTAGAGCGTGCCGTATTCTGGTGCGCCTGTCGCAGGCATGTGGGCGAAGTCATCCTAGGTGTTTGCTGGGATTGCTTGAAAGTGAGGGCTCTTCAAGTCCAAACATAATGGTTTTCCAGAGGTGAGTCATAAGCTTTACAAATAACAAGGAATATTATTATCTAATGAACAAATTTAGTGGAATTTCTTTTATTAGACTTATAATATATACTAACACCAAGCAAATGATCGATCATATCAATCTTAATACCCCTAAACAATATTATGATTAGTACGAAATACAATAATCCCAATAATTGCATTTCTAGGTTCAAGAACCATTTCTCTCAACTGGCGTACAATGAAAAAAAGAAATACTACTACCCCGCAATGCCTGGAGTGTTTGAGGAGCGCCAGCAGGAGATGGCTGACTTCTTCCGTGAATCTCTAGCCAACCATTTACACGTGGCGACTACAAAGCTGGTAGAGCTTTGTCTGCTGCTTGTAACTAAAGGATCCGAGCCAGTGAACTTCACAATGGTCTACCCAGGCGCACTTCACAAAGCAAGGTGGATGGCTAAACTGCTCTATACCCTCAAGATTGTTCTTTTGTCAGACCAGATCAAAGAGCAGTTTCCCAAAGCCGAGGTTGTGACTAAAAGTCAAATCAGCAAGTTAGAACAGTTTTGCTGTGTTCACAGTCGCTGTTTATGTCCCATGGTGGATTGTTTGCCCCGTTCCAGCAAGTGCGCCACTGAATGACTTGAATTTGGTCGAAACCTTGGCTGAATTTGCCCCATATGACGCCACAATAGTTGACAAAGCACGTGTGGCACTCGGTAGACACACTTGGTACCTAACTGAGGAGTTGGCCCCACTGGCTTTGTTCTCGTCCCAAGTACAAGAAAGGACAAAAGAGGAGATGAGGAAGGCCCTTCTTTGCCATGAAGGCACTGAAGTTACTAAGAGAGTGGGGCTCAATCATGGGGGCTATGGAAAGCCATATCTTCCCCCTGTCCCAGAAAGTGGCACTGCCCTGGTGGACCTAATTGGGCCTGACTCAAGCCGGTTCTTCACCATTTTAGGCATGCCCTATCAGTTTCTCCACAGTCCAGCCAGTGAATGGGCGGATCATGACGACTACCTGAACATGAAACGGGTTGTGGACAAGCTTCAGGTCGTCAATGAGGCTGCAGAGCGTGGTGTAAAACTTTGCCATGACTTTCTTAATGTTGCCAGGGATGAGGAGCGCTTTCAAGAAGTCCTTCAAGTAGTTGAAAATGACAGACTCCGCGTTCCTAATCAGCGCAAACGATCATCTGTTTCCGAACAGAAATCATTGTTTCTTGCTCTAGAGAAATAATACCTTGTGAATATATGATAAAACCCCTTAATGTACCATGAGAGAATAAGAATGATTAACTTTTTTGTGTTAGTGATAACAGCTTTTAATTAAGACAGGCAAATGATTTGTGTTAATATCCCTTATGATGGTTGTGTAATCTCATATATAGGCGCGTATGCCGTATAAGCAAAATCGCTATTTTTCAAATTGCTGGTGCTCACTCGAATATGCATGAATCTTCAAAACATTGCACGTGGGTATTTTTGATGTCAATATGCAACACCAAAAGTTTGAACAGCATTGTAGGACAAAGTTGGGGCAACTGTCACACCCTAATATATATATATATATATATATATATATATATATATATATACCTTACAACCTTACAAAGGTTCCGCGCGATGAGTTCTCATTTCGCGAAGGTCAAGCTTGTCGCCCCTCTTCTTGAGTTGGCCTGGTGAAGTAGTGAGTTGGATTCTTGCGCTCTCCACTTCACATAGCCAGGTACGCCCGGCTCATCGGGGATTGTTCTGAGCCAGGCGTCTAATCTTCTTTTGAAGATTTCCACTTTAACTCCCTTTGTGTTTCTTAGGTCTTTGGGCAACTGATTAAACAGTTTTGGTCCTCTCACTACAAAACTATTTTCTTTCAGGGTTAAGGATGTTCCCTGTCTCGCCTTCAATTTGGGAATACGACACAGTCTACCGCTTCTACTTTCCACCGTTGTTTGGGGAGTTATGGGATTCAGAGTAAGATTAGGGACTAGTTTCTCCATTATTTTCCAAGTGTAAATAATGGTGTATCTCTCTCTTCTCCTTTCCAGTGAATATAGGTCTAGTTCTCGTAACCTTTCCCAGTAATTTAGTTCTTTGCACCCATTGATCTTGGCTGTGAAGCTTCTTTGGATCCCCTCCAGCTGTCTAATGTCTTCTTTTTTATATGGGGATGTTAGGACCGAGCAGTATTCCAATTTGGGTATTTCAGGGTTTTCAGTAGAGGAATCATTACATTCCTATCCCTTCGTTTAAAGGTTCTCAATATCTGACCCGTTATTCTCTTTGCTCTGTTTACTGCTATCTTATTTTGTGTTTCAAATTTCGCATCATCTGTCATTACAACCCCTAAATCTTTTGCTCTGGAATTTCTCTGAATTTCCTGTCCATTTGGGGTATAATATTCCATGGACTTTAGGTCTTCTCTTTTTCCGTACCGTAATAGCTGAAATTTCTCGGTGTTAAACTTCATATTGTTGTCTTCCGTCCACTTGTAGATTTTGTTTATGTCGGTTTGTAGAGATCCTATGTCTTCTGGGTTTCTTATTTTTCTACTGATCTTTGTGTCATCCGCAAAGGATGTTACTGTGCTGTCTCTGGTAACGTCCTCATCTATGTCAGTTAGCATGATTATGAAGAGTAGTGGAGCTAATACTGTTCCTTGTGGTACTGAGCTGAGGACCTCTGATTCTGATGAAGATACTCCTTGTACTGTAACGACTTGCCTCCGCTCACTAAGGAAATTATATATCCATTTCCCTACTTTTCCTGTTATTCCCATATATTTCAGTTTATGTATTATGATTCCGTGGTCACACTTGTCGAACGCTTTAGCAAAGTCTGTGTATAGTACATCATAGTTTTCATTACTTTCAAGTGAATCAATAATGTTGTTGTAGTGTTCCATTAGTTGTGATAGGCATGATCTGCCTGACCGAAACCCGTGTTGGTTATCATTGAATTTTTTCTGAGTTTCCAAAAAGTCATAGATTTTCTGTCTAACTATTCTTTCAAATATTTTAGTGAGATGAGATGTAAGCGACACTGGCCTATAGTTTTTGGCCTCGGATC
Organism: Bathynomus jamesi; assembly: GCA_023014485.1. Lineage (NCBI taxonomy): Eukaryota > Metazoa > Arthropoda > Malacostraca > Isopoda > Cirolanidae > Bathynomus > Bathynomus jamesi. Next base: position 744,516 of record JAJOZX010000630.1, read on the forward strand.
GATCTCCTCCTTTATATATTGGGACTATGTTCGCGCTCTTCAGGATGCCCGGTATTTCTCCCGTGTCTAATGATCGTCTCCATATCCAGTATAGGGGCTCAGCGATTGCATTCTTGCAGTTTTTGATCAGTGTGGCATTCCATTTATCCGGTCCTGCCGCTGAGTGTGTTTTTAGTTTCCCTATGGCTTGTGTAATATCATCCGTCGTAAAGTCGAAATCCGTTATACTTTCCCCTTGTGGTTCTTCTTCAAAGAACGCGTTTCTATCGCATATCAATTTGTCAGTTTTTGGGATACTGAAAGATGATTCATACTGAGCTTTTAATATTTCAGATACTTCTGTTAGATCATCAGATAAATCACTGTTCTCATTTTTTAAAGGTCCGATAGTCGCTTGGTTTTTCGACTTTCTTTTTGCGAAATTATAGAAGTACTTTGAGTTAGCCTTTATCGCTTCTATAGCGTCATCTTCTTTTTCTGTATGCTTCTCGATTTGTTCCTGTATGACGACATCGATACTTTGTAGTTTATCATTTAATATTTTTCTGATGTTATCTTTACAATTACTTAATTTTGCAGTCACTCTTTTTCTCTTTCGGAACAATGCCCTCTTTTGTCTTTCGAACCTGCTTCTCTTTCCTCTTTGTTGTATCTTTGGGACATGTTTTTCCACAATTTCTAACGTCTTCTCCTCTAACGTCATTAGCATCTCTTCCGTTGTCTTGGCCTCGAAAATGGTTTTCCAATCTATTACTTCCATGCTGGATGTCACATCTTCCCAGTTTATAGCTTTGGAGTGAAAATTAAAAATTTCGAATTTGCTTCTTTCTGTTGTGCGTGTTCTTTCCTTTCCTGTTGCCTTTATATTAGTTGTTATTTCAATGATGTTGTGGTCTGATATCATAGTTGGGGATATTTCTACATTATCAATTAGATTACTGTTGTTTGTGAATACCAAATCTAGGCAGTTGTTTTTTTTGTGTTTTCTGTTATTTCTTGCGTTAACATAAATTCATCAGCTAAAGCTAGTAGCATTTTTACCTGCTCCTGGTCTTCTCGTGTGCCCCCCTTGTCCTGGTGGATACATATATTTTTTCCTATCCTTTTATATTTCATGAATGGGAAATTAAAATCACCACAGAGAAAAATATTTGGGGTTGGAGAGTGTAGATCTTTTACTAAGTTTCTTACCTCTGTAATGGAATCTGAAAATTTTGAGGTTGGCGTGTTTGGGGGTCTGTACATTACAATTAGTACCATATTTAATTTTTCAATTTTTGCTGCTACACATTCTACGTAGTTGTTTGAGGTACTTATAGCCATTTCTGCTATGTGCCTTTCGCGTGTGTAAATAGCACATCCTCCTTTACGTCTCACTGTTCTGTCGGCTCGGAGGATGTTATAGTTGTCAATTTGTATTTCTTTTTTGTCAATACAGGACTCACAATTTTCACAGTTCGCCTGGCAGTCCTTTAGATGAGTTTCCGTGAGGCATGCAAAGTCTGCTCCGGCTTCTTGCATGAGTCCTTTCAGGTATGCAACTTTGTTCGTGGACTGGTTTGATTTAAGGCCCTGTATGTTGGCTAGGATTATTTTTATTTTTTCTCTTTCTTTTTCGCATACAGGTGGTTCCTTTGTTTTCCAATGGGGGTGCCGGTTTCGTTGCCTTGTGGTCCTCCGAGAATTTACCTCTTTTTATCTTTGTCGGTACCTGTTGTCCCGATAACGCATGAAGTGCTTTGTTCGTACCTTCTGTCCGGCTCTCGGATTTCTATATTTATATTTGTCAGCTGGTTTTGTAATTGCTGGAGAGTATTTAGCAGCTGAAATGTGTTGGCTGCGTCTAAAAAATTGCCACTCTTCTTTGATGTTCGTTTTTTCTGTTCCCTCGTTGCGTTCCTTTGAGGGTGGTGGTATCGGCATTTTTTTTGTATTTGCAACTCCCATATCTTTCATAAGTGTTGCAGACCGTAAGATGGTGGAACATGCATTTCTTATCAAACTTGCAGTATCCACTTGTGTAATGCATTTTGCATAATGTGGGATGTGCATATATGCATTGCCCATCCCGATATCTGCAGTTTCCTTTCGCGTAGTATTTGCATACGATATTTTCTACGCTTCTGCTTTCTTTCTTATTATTTTCCAAGTTCTTAGTTTTGGCATTATCATTATTTTTCTTTGGCTGTTTATTTTCTACGTTTTTAGTTATTATCTTTTTATCATTTCGCTCGTTGGACCGTTTGTCTACTTCGCCACTTTTACTTATTTCTTTCCTTTCATCTATGTCTTCCTTCCGTATTATATTGTTTATATCGTTATTTGTTATTAAATTGTTGTTCGTTATTATGCTGTTATCGTTATTTCGTCTTCTCTCTCATCCACCCTGTTTTTCGTTGGGACCATTTCGGACCATGTGTCCCCATTATTTCATTCTTTTTTGTAACTTTCGAGTCTGCTATCTCCATTTCTTTAAAGACCGCGAAAGAATTTACGGTCTGTGTACATGCGCCACATAGAAATTTGATCCCCACGACTTGTTTCGCGTTCGAGACAAGAGTTATTTCCCTATCATTCCAATTCATGCAGTTAAAGTCGTTTAATCGTTGGCAGAAATCACACTAATCGCTAGGCTTTCCGTTGTTACTAAATTGCACAAATTACAGATTAAGTGAGAATTTGGACCCATATCCATGATATTCCTTAATTAGCTAAGAAGAAATACCCACACAAATTCTTTATTTATTTATTTTTATTTTTATTCTGTTTCTTTCCTTTCGATGGTCGAGGGTATTTCGAGGGTTTTCTGACCTTTGCGTTTTATGACCTTTTTCCTGCTTTGTTTCAAACTTTCTCGAATGCCAACCGTATTTCGTTTTGAATATATACGTTAAAATTGGTGATAAATTATGTAAACTGTATTGCACTTTCTTAATTTTAATGAATTCACTTTATAATTTATATGCACGGATTCACTGATACTTTATACTCTTTTTTCTTATTCACTTTATACTTTATATATATATATCCACTATAATATACACACACACACACACACACATATATATATATATATACTGTATAATATATATACACATATATATACACATACTGTATATTATATATATATATATATATATATATATATATATATATTATATTTATATATATATATATACTGTATAATATATATACTTATATATATACACATACTGTATATTATATATACATATATATATATATATATGTATGTATATATATGTGTATATATATATATATATATATATATATATATATATATATATATATATACAATAAACGGAGAAATTAAATTAAAAACAAAAAAAAAAATATTAAAAATTAAAAGATTGTGGGATGGGCATACAACTTTACAAGGAAACACTATCGATTTTTAGCACAAGATCAAACTACCAATTTTTAGCACAAGATTAAATTAATTGTTTCCAAAAAAAAAAAAAATACAAATTTATACTGGAAATCTGCCCGGGTTTTATCACACTACCCATCTTGTATATAAAAATAAATTGAAAAAAAAGTTATTAGAGTGGCATACAAGTTTACCAAAGATTTAGCGTTCTACCCTTCTTATCTAAATCTTTTCTGAAGGAATTCAAAACAACAGGATCGAGTTGAAAAAGACCTTTGCTTATGTTGAAGTTATTTGAAAGTTGGATAATGGCAGACTCAAGAATATTTCTATTAACAATGTTGCCAGAGTGAAATAAAACTCAAGCATTATTCCAATCAATATAGTGGGATAACTCTGACAAATGGACAAAAAGGGCACTGGACGACTGTCCTGTTCTAACGGAATATTGATGCTGTTTTATACGTGTGTGCAAATCCTTTCCCGTCTGACCTATGTAAAAGGAATTACATTGTTTAGCAAATCCTTTCCCGTCTGACCTATGTAAAAGGAATCACATTGTTTACAACCAATTTTATAGATAATGCCTGAATTATTGGTAGGGCTATTTTTTACAACGATATTTTTCACAATATTGTTATATGAAAATACTACATTAATATCCAAAAGTTTAAGTACATTAGCAATGCCTAAAAAGCCCGGGAAAAATGGAAGTACTAAAATATTTTTTGACAAAGTACGAGTGTTATTATTGCCCCGATAGAAAGTTCGTTTTGCCTTGTTGAGACAGGATTCCGTAAACGCAGATGGATAACACAGATCACTTCCAATACCGTTGATTTTTTTTAATTCGGCATCGATGTATTCCGGACTGGCGATCCTAAGGGCGCGGAGAAACATTGAAGAAAAAATGGCCTTCTTGGTGGGGGTGTCATGTCCCGAGTAAAAGTGTACGTAGGACAAATTGTTTTTTTTTTCCGATAGATACTGAACTTAAAACCTAGGCTTTCCCTATGTACACGCACATCCAAAAACGGAATTGAATTGTCTTGTTCACTTCTAAAGTAAACTTAATGGAGGGGACTTGATCATTTAACTGAAGGAGGAAGTTATCCAGGTCACGATTCATGGGCCAGATACACAAAATATCGTCGACGTACCGCAACCAAGGGATGCCAACCCCCAAGATTCTCGGAATGTAAGTAATTTCGAAAAACTCCATATAAATATTGGAGAGGAGGGGCGACAAGGGGTTGCCCATGGCCATCCTAAAAACTTGTTGATAATACTCGTTATTGGAAGTGAATTTACAGTCTTTGATGCAAAGCTTAATAAGTTCCAAAACAATGTGTGAAGGTAGTGGCAGGTCATACTTATGTAATTATTGGAAGAGAAAGTCAAGCATATCATCAATCGGCACTTTTGTAAACAATGAACAAACGTCAAAACTGAACAATCTATCGTTAGTTTCAGTACGTGCATTATTCACTTTTTCAGTAAGATCAATGGAATTTTTTACATGTGAATCAGAGATAGTTCCGAGAATGGGGGACAAGACTTTGACAAGCCATTTGGAGAGTTTATAAGTAATAGAGCCCACCGAGCTAATAATAGGGCGCATAGGGTTGCCAGGTTTTGTGGGTTTTAATAAGACCGTAAAGGTAGGCTTGCTGTTCCCTCTCTTGTCTCCGTTTGTGTCCGTGTTTTCTTCTACATTAATGAAGGGGCATGCAATTCGTATCCGACGAAAGTTTCTTACTAATTGTCTAGAGGAGCAAGTTCTTCCCAAATCCCTCCTTCCGATTCGCCTCAGACAAATTGACGACCATCCGTTCAACAACTTCAGCAGATTAATTTTAAAGAAACATATTGAAGTCACCAGACAAAATGAGTGGTCCGCCTTCAAAAAATTAAACATTGCCAAACGTAACTTTGTAACCGTTATTCCCCAACCGTGGATCCAACCTTTGTTTGATGAAATTTACAACGAGTTGCGTCGAACTTCTTCACTTCGTAACATTTTGGATCGAAAAATTAAAAGTCTCATTCGAAATAGTCAGTGGAGTAAAAAAGCAAGCTCAAAGTGTGTTTTGAACCTTTCTTCGAAAAACATTAGTGACGATGCAAAAAGTGCCCTTGGATATGGTATGTCCTTTTTTATTGTTAAAAAACCTTCGGCTTTACAAATTTGTTACAGTCTCGCTTGTTTTGAAAAAGAGTGTAATCTCCCTCAGTATTTGTTTAACATAGTTAAAGGCCTTGTTTATAGTGCGGCGAATAGTAGTTACGAAGATAACTTTCATAAACGTTTTCGCAATAGCCTCTCACAATTAAAAAAAGATGGAGAGCTCCATATTACTAAAGCAGACAAGGCTAACACCATAGTTATTATGGACAAAGTGGACTACCTCAGAAAGATGAACGAGCTTCTCCAGGACCCCGCCACATACAGCAAACGTATTAAGAACCGGCAGGATGACGTCATCAAATCATTTAATAGTGGCTTGAAACCCTTTCTCAAGGATCATAAGGACTTAATTCCGCTTTTCATGTCCACTTCACCTTCTCTGCCCTACCTTTACGGTATTATTAAAACCCACAAACCTGGCAACCCTATGCGCCCTATTATTAGCTCGGTGGGCTCTATTACTTATAAACTCTCCAAATGGCTTGTCAAAGTCTTGTCCCCCATTCTCGGAACTACCTCTGATTCACATGTAAAAAATTCCATGGATCTTACTGAAAAATTGAATAATGCACGTACTGAAACTAACGATACATTGATCAGTTTTGACGTTTGTTCATTGTTTACAAAAGTGCCGATTGATGACATGCTTGACTTTCTCTCCCAAGAATTACATAAGTATGACCTGCCACTACCTTCACACATTGTTTTGGAACTTATTAAGCTTTGCATCAAAGACTGTAAATTCACTTTCAATAACGAGTATTATCAACAAGTTTTTGGGATGGCCATGGGCAACCCCTTGTCGCCCCTCCTCTCCAATATTTATATGGAGTTTTTCGAAATTACTTACATTCCGAGAATCCTGGGGGTTGGCATCCCTTGGTTGTGGTACGTCGACGATATTTTGTGTATCTGGCCCATGAATCGTGACCTGGATAACTTCCTCCTTCAGTTAAATGATCAAGTCCCCTCCATTAAGTTTACTATAGAAGTGGAACAAGACAATTCAATTCCGTTTTTGGATGTGCGTGTACATAGGGAAAGCCCAGGTTTTAAGTTCAGTATCTATCGGAAAAAAAAACAATTTGTCTTACTACGTACACTTTTACTCGGGACATGACACCCCCACTAAGAAGGCCATTTTTTCTTCAATGTTTCTCCGCGCCCTTAGGATCGCCAGTCCGGAATACATCGATGCCGAATTAGAAAAAATCAACGGTATTGGAAATGATCTGTGTTAGCCATCTGCGTTTATGGAATCTTGTCTCAACAAGGCAAAACGAACTTTCTATCGGGGCAATAATAACACTCGTACTTTGTCAAAAAATATTTTAGTACTTCCATTTTTCCCGGGCTTTTTAGGCATTGCTAATGTACTTAAACTTTTGGATATTAATGTAGTATTTTCATATAACAATATTGTGAAAAATATCGTAGTAAAAAATAGCCCTACCAATAATTCAGGCATTATCTATAAAACTGGTTGTAAACAATGTGATTCCTTTTACATACAGTAGGTCAGACGGGAAAGGATTTGCACACACGTATAAAACAGCATCAATATTCCGTTAGAACAGGACAATCGTCCAGTGCCCTTTTTGTCCATTTGTCAGAGTTATCCCACTGTATTGATTGGAATAATGCTTCAGTTTTATTTCACTCTGGCAACATTGTTAATAGAAATATTCTTGAGTCTGCCATTATCCAACTTTCAAATAACTTCAACATAAGCAAAGGTCTTTTTCAACTCGATCCTGTTGTTTTGAATTCCTTCAGAAAAGATTTAGATAAGAAGGGTAGAACGCTAAATCTTTGGTAAACTTGTATGCCACTCTAATAACTTTTATTTTTCAATTTATTTTTATATACAAGATGGGTACAGTGATAAAACCCGGGCAGATTTCCAGTATAAATTTGTATTTTTTTTGGAAACAATTAATTTAATATTGTGCTAAAAATCGGTAGTTTGATGTTGTGCTAAAAATCGATAGTGTTTCCTTACAAAGTTGTATGCCCATCCCACAATCTTTTAATTTTTAATAATTTTTTTTTGTTTTTAATTTCATTTCTCCGTTTATTGTATATGTATGTATGTATGTATATATATATATATTTTTTTTTTTTGTAACCTATATATAGGCTGTAACCTATGTACTTCAGTGTTCCTGAGGATGTCATTAGACGAAAGCGCTTGAGCACCATTCTGTGTTTCCTTTCCTTCGTGGTTATATTCATCATATATATATATATATATATATATATATATCGTAAAGAACGACGCTTGTATAGGAGATATTCCGCGCAAGACGAGAGAGAGAGAACGAAACAAATGAAAAAATGAGGTAACCACCTGGGAATCGAACCCGGGATCTTCCGATTGCCGGTCAGACGCGATACCATTACACCATGGGCCTCACTCTTCCAAATGCCGTAATTCTTCTACATACTCGCAGAAACCAATGCCCCAAGGGGGCACCTCCCGCATGCCGTAACATTATATACATTCAACTGCAAAGAACACGCAGTATAAATAACGTAAAGAACGACCCTTGTATAGGAGATATTCCGCGCAAGACGAGAGAGAGAGAGAACGAAACAAATGAAAAAATGAGGTAACCACCTGGGAATCGAACCCGGGATCTTCCGATTGCCGGTCAGACGCGATACCATTACACCATGGGCCTCACTCTTCCAATGCCGTAATTCTTCTACATACTCGCAGAAACCAATGCCCCAAGGGGGCACCTCCCGCATGCCGTAACATTATATACATTCAACTGCAAAGAACACGCAGTATAAATAACGTAAAGAACGACGCTTGTATAGGAGATATTCCGCGCAAGACGAGAGAGAGAGAACGAAGCAAATGAAAAAATGAGGTAACCACCTGGGAATCGAACCCGGGATCTTCCGATTGCCGGTCAGACGCGATACCATTACACCATGGGCCTCACTCTTCCAAATGCCGTAATTCTTCTACATACTCGCAGAAACCAATGCCCCAAGGGGGCACCTCCCGCATGCCGTAACATTATATACATTCAATTGCAAAGAACACGCAGTATAAATAACGTAAAGAACGACGCTTGTATAGGAGATATTCCGCGCAAGACGAGAGAGAGAGAACGAAACAAATGAAAAAATGAGGTAACCACCTGGGAATCGAACCCGGGATCTTCCGATTGCCGGTCAGACGCGATACCATTACACCATGGGCCTCACTCTTCCAAATGCCGTAATTCTTCTACATACTCGCAGAAACCAATGCCCCATTTGGAAGAGTGAGGCCCATGGTGTATGGTATCGCGTCTGACCGGCAATCGGAAGATCCCGGGTTCGATTCCCAGGTGGTTACCTCATTTTTTCATTTGTTTCGTTCTCTCTCTCTCGTCTTGCGCGGAATATCTCCTATACAAGCGTCGTTCTTTACGATATATATATATATATATATATATAATTATATATATATATATATGATGAATAAAACCACGAAGGAAAGGAAACACAGAATGGTGCTCAAGCGCTTTCGTCTAATGACATCCTCAGGAACACTGAAGTACATAGAAGGTTACAGCCTATATATAGGTTACAAAAAAAAAATATATATATATATATACATACATACATACATATAAAATAAACGGAGAAATGAAATTAAAAACAAAAAAAAATTATTAAAAATTAAAAGATTGTGGGATGGGCATACAACTTTGTAAGGAAACACTATCGATTTTTAGCACAACATCAAACTACCGATTTTTAGCACAATATTAAATTAATTGTTTCCAAAAAAAATACAAATTTATACTGGAAATCTGCCCGGGTTTTATCACTGTACCCATCTTGTATATAAAAATAAATTGAAAAATAAAAGTTATTAGAGTGGCATACAAGTTACCAAAGATTTAGCGTTCTACCCTTCTTATCTAAATCTTTTCTGAAGGAATTCAAAACAACAGGATCGAGTTGAAAAAGACCTTTGCTTATGTTGAAGTTATTTGAAAGTTGGATAATGGCAGACTCAAGAATATTTCTATTAACAATGTTGCCAGAGTGAAATAAAACTGAAGCATTATTCCAATCAATACAGTGGGATAACTCTGACAAATGGACAAAAAGGGCACTGGCGACTGTCCTGTTCTAACGGAATATTGATGCTGTTTTATACGTGTGTGCAAATCCTTTCCCGTCTGACCTATGTAAAAGGAATCACATTGTTTACAACCAGTTTTATAGATAATGCCTGAATTATTGGTAGGGCTATTTTTTACTATGATATTTTTCACAATATTGTTATATGAAAATACTACATTAATATCCAAAAGTTTAAGTACATTAGCAATGCCAAAAAGCCCGGGAAAATGGAAGTACTAAAATATTTTTGACAAAGTACGAGTGTTATTATTGCCCCGATAGAAAGTTCGTTTTGCCTTGTTGAGACAAGATTCCATAAACGCAGATGGCTAACACAGATCACTTCCAATACCGTTCATTTTTTCTAATTCGGCATCGATGTATTCCGGACTGGCGATCCTAAGGGCGCGGAGAAACATTGAAGAAAAAATGGCCTTCTTAGTGGGGGTGCCATGTCCCGAGTAAAAGTGTACGTAGGACAAATTGTTTTTTTTTCCGATAGATACTGAACTTAAAACCTGGGCTTTCCCTATGTACACGCACATCCAAAAACGGAATTGAATTGTCTTGTTCCACTTCTAAAGTAAACTTAATGGAGGGGACTTGATCATTTAACTGAAGGAGGAAGTTATCCAGGTCACGATTCATGGGCCAGATACACAAAATATCGTCGACGTACCGCAACCAAGGGATGCCAACCCCCAGGATTCTCGGAATGTAAGTAATTTCGAAAAACTCCATATAAATATTGGAGAGGAGGGGCGACAAGGGGTTGCCCATGGCGATCCCAAAAACTTGTTGATAATACTCGTTATTGAAAGTGAATTTACAGTCTTTGATGCAAAGCTTAATAAGTTCCAAAACAATGTGTGAAGGTAGTGGCAGGTCATACTTATGTAATTCTTGGGAGAGAAAGTCAAGCATGTCATCAATCGGCACTTTTGTAAACAATGAACAAACGTCAAAACTGATCAATGTATCGTTAGTTTCAGTACGTGCATTATTCATTTTTCAGTAAGATCCATGGAATTTTTACATGTGAATCAGGGTAGTTCCGAGAATGGGGGACAAGACTTTGACAAGCCATTTGGAGAGTTTATAAGTAATAGAGCCCACCGAGCTAATAATAGGGCGCATAGGGTTGCCAGGTTTGTGGGTTTTAATAAGACCGTAAAGGTAGGGCAGAGAAGGTGAAGTGGACATGAAAAGCGGAATTAAGTCCTTATGGTCCTTGAGAAAGGGTTTCAAGCCACTATTAAATGATTTGATGACGTCATCCTGCCGGTTCTTAATACGTTTGCTGTATGTGGCGGGGTCCTGGAGAAGCTCGTTCATCTTTCTGAGGTAGTCCACTTTGTCCATAATAACTATGGTGTTAGCCTTGTCTGCTTTAGTAATATGGAGCTCTCCATCTTTTTTTAATTGTGAGAGGCTATTGCGAAAACGTTTATGAAAGTTATCTTCGTAACTACTATTCGCCGCACTATAAACAAGCCTTTAACTATGTAAAACAATACTGAGGGAGATTACACTCTTTTTCAAAACAAGCGAGACTGTAACAAATTTGTAAAGCCGAAGGTTTTTTAACAATAAAAAAGGACATACCATATCCAAGGGCACTTTTTGCATCGTCACTAATGTTTTTCGAAGAAAGGTTCAAAACACACTTTGAGCTTGCTTTTTTACTCCACTGACTATTTCGAATGAGACTTTTAATTTTTCGATCCAAAATGTTACGAAGTGAAGAAGTTCTCCGACGCAACTCGTTGTAAATTTCATCAAACAAAGGTTGGATCCACGGTTGGGGAATAACGGTTACAAAGTTACGTTTGGCAATGTTTAAATTTTTGAAGGCGGACCACTCATTTTGTCTGGTGACTTCAATATGTTTCTTTAAAATTAATCTGCTGAAGTTGTTGAAAGGATGGTCGTCAATTTGTCTGAGGCGAATCGGAAGGAGGGATTTGGGAAGAACTTGCTCCTCTAGACAATTAGTAAGAAACTTTCGTCGGATACGAATTGCATGCCCCTTCATTAATGTAGAAGAAAACACGGACACAAACGGAGACAAGAGAGGGAACAGCAAGCCCTACCTTTACGGTCTTATTAAAACCCACAAACCTGGCAACCCTATGCGCCCTATTATTAGCTCGGTGGGCTCTATTACTTATAAACTCTCCAAATGGCTTGTCAAAGTCTTGTCCCCCATTCTCGGCTATCTCTGATTCACATGTAAAAAAATTCCATTGATCTTACTGAAAAGTGAATAATGCACGTACTGAAACTAACGATAGATTGATCAGTTTTGACGTTTGTTCATTGTTTACAAAAGTGCCGATTGATGATATGCTTGACTTTCTCTTCCAATAATTACATAAGTATGACCTGCCACTACCTTCACACATTGTTTTGGAACTTATTAAGCTTTGCATCAAAGACTGTAAATTCACTTCCAATAACGAGTATTATCAACAAGTTTTTAGGATGGCCATGGGCAACCCCTTGTCGCCCCTCCTCTCCAATATTTATATGGAGTTTTTCGAAATTACTTACATTCCGAGAATCTTGGGGGTTGGCATCCCTTGGTTGCGGTACGTCGACGATATTTTGTGTATCTGGCCCATGAATCGTGACCTGGATAACTTCCTCCTTCAGTTAAATGATCAAGTCCCCTCCATTAAGTTTACTTTAGAAGTGAACAAGACAATTCAATTCCGTTTTTGGATGTGCGTGTACATAGGGAAAGCCCAGGTTTTAAGTTCAGTATCTATCGGAAAAAAAAACAATTTGTCCTACGTACACTTTTACTCGGGACATGACACCCCACTAAGAAGGCCATTTTTTCTTCAATGTTTCTCCGCGCCCTTAGGATCGCCAGTCCGGAATACATCGATGCCGAATTAAAAAAAATCAACGGTATTGGAAGTGATCTGTGTTATCCATCTGGGTTTATGGAATCCTGTCTCAACAAGGCGAAACGAACTTTCTATCGGGGCAATAATAACACTCGTACTTTGTCAAAAAATATTTTAGTACTTCCATTTTTCCCGGGCTTTTTAGGCATTGCTAATGTACTTAAACTTTTGGATATTAATGTAGTATTTTCATATAACAATATTGTGATAAATATCGTAGTAAAAATAGCCCTACCAATAATTCAGGCATTATCTATAAACTGGTTGTAAACAATGTGATTCCTTTTACATAGGTCAGACGGGAAAGGATTTGCACACACGTATAAAACAGCATCAATATTCCGTTAGAACAAGACAGTCGTCCAGTGCCCTTTTGTCCATTTGTCAGAGTTATCCCACTGTAGTGATTGGAATAATGCTTCAGTTTTATTTCACTCTGGCAACATTGTTAATAGAAATATTCTTGAGTCTGCCATTATCCAACTTTCAAATAACTTCAACATAAGCAAAGGTCTTTTTCAACTCGATCCTGTTGTTTTGAATTCCTTCAGAAAAGATTTAGATAAGAAGGGTAGAACGCTAAATCTTTGGTAAACTTGTATGCCACTCTAATAACTTTATTTTTCAATTTATTTTTATATACAAATGGGTACAGTGATAAAACCCGGGCAGATTTCCAGTATAAATTTGTATTTTTTTGAAACAATTAATTTAATATGTGCTAAAAATCGGTAGTTTGATGTTGTGCTAAAAATCGATAGTGTTTCCTTACAAAGTTGTATGCCCATCCCACAATCTTTTAATTTTTAATAATTTTTTTTTGTTTTTAATTTCATTTCTCCGTTTATTGTATATGTATGTATGTATGTATATATATGTATATATATATTTTTTGTAACCTATATATAGGCTGTAACCTTCTATGTACTTCAGTGTTCCTGAGGATGTCATTAGACGAAAGCGCTTGAGCACCATTCTGTGTTTCCTTTCCTTCGTGGTTTTATTCATCATATATATATATATATATATATATATATATATATATATATATCGTAAAGAACGACGCTTGTATAGGAGATATTCCGCGCAAGACGAGAGAGAGAGAACGAAACAAATCGGAAGATCCCGGGTTCGATTCCCAGGTGGTTACCTCATTTTTTCATTTGTTTCGTTCTCTCTCTCTCGTCTTGCGCGGAATATCTCCTATACAAGCGTCGTTCTTTACGTTATTTATACTGCGTGTTCTTTGCAGTTGAATGTATATAATGTTACGGCATGCGGGAGGTGCCCCCTTGGGCATTGGTTTCTGCGAGTATGTAGAAGAATTACGGCATTTGGAAGAGTGAGGTCCATGGTGTAATGGTATCGCGTCTGACCGGCAATCGGAAGATCCCGGGTTCGATTCCCAGGTGGTTACCTCATTTTTTCATTTGTTTCGTTCTCTCTCTTCGTCTTGCGCGGAATATCTCCTATACAAGCGTCGTTCTTTACGTTATTTATACTGCGTGTTCTTTGCAGTTGAATGTATATAATGTTACGGCATGCGGGAGGTGCCCCCTTGGGGCATTGGTTTCTGCGAGTATGTAGAAGAATTACGGCATTTGGAAGAGTGAGGCCCATGGTGTAATGGTATCGCGTCTGACCGGCAATCGGAAGATCCCGGGTTCGATTCTCAGGTGGTTACCTCATTTTTTCATTTGCTTCGTTCTCTCTCTCTCGTCTTGCGCGGAATATCTCCTATACAAGCGTCGTTCTTTACGTTATTTATACTGCGTGTTCTTTGCAGTTGAATGTATATAATGTTACGGCATGCGGGAGGTGCCCCCTTGGGGCATTGGTTTCTGCGAGTATGTAGAAGAATTACGGCATTTGGAAGAGTGAGGCCCATGTGTACTGGTATCGCGTCTGACCGGCAATCGGAAGATCCCGGGTTCGATTCTCAGGTGGTTACCTCATTTTTTCATTTGCTTCGTTCTCTCTCTCTCGTCTTGCGCGGAATATCTCCTATACAAACGTCGTTCTTTACGTTATTTATACTGCGTGTTCTTTGCAGTTGAATGTATATAATGTTACGGCATGCGGAAGGTGCCCCCTTGGGGCATTGGTTTCTGCGAGTATGTAGAAGAATTACGGCATTTGGAAGAGTGAGCCCATGGTGTAATGGTATCGCGTCTGACCGGCAATCGGAAGATCCCGGTTCGATTCCCAGGTGGTTACCTCATTTTTTCATTGTTTGTTCTCTCTCTCTCGTCTTGCGCGGAATATCTCCTATACAAGCGTCGTTCTTTACGTTATTTATACTGCGTGTTCTTTGCAGTTGAATGTATATAATTGTACGGCATGCGGGAGGCCCCCTTGGGCATTGGTTTCTGCGAGTATGTAGAAGAATTACGGCATTTGGAAGAGTGAGGCCCATGGTGTAATGGTATCGCGTCTGACCGGCAATCGGAAGATCCCGGGTTCGATTCCAGGTGCTTACCTCATTTTTTCATTTGTTTCGTTCTCTCTCTCTCGTCTTGCGCGGAATATCTCCTATACAAGCGTCGTTCTTTACGTTATTTATACTGCGTGTTCTTTGCAGTTGAATGTGTATATATATATATTATATATATATATAATATATATATATATATATTATATATATATATATGGGATGAATTTCACAATAAAACACGTGAAATGAATGAATGCTGCAAACCCACAAGGAAAAGAAAAACGATTCCAAGGCCTTTACACGAAAGGCCTTGGAATCGTTTTTCTTTTCCTTGTGGGTTTGCAGCATTCATTCATTTCACGTGTTTTATTGTGAAATTCTCCCATATAATGGAGCCCACGCGTGTCCTCTTCACTGTTGCTCTTTTTTACAACCATATTCCCTTCTCTCCGATCGATTTTTAGAAGTTACCGTTCTGCTATTGCTCATGCACATTCTCTTAAGAACCAATTCGATTTCCTTAGGAAGTGTTATAGTGAAAAAGTCATCCCAAAATCCCTGCTTGGAAGACGATACCGTATGTTGGACGATACGCCGTTTGGTGACACCGAAAGGATTATTTTAAAGAAACATTAATATAGCCCGCATTGAAGTGAAGAACGCCTTCAGAGAGTCCGAAGTAAGAAAAAATATATTTTTTTCCACCGTTCCGCATGCGTGGAGAAGTACACTTTTGGACGATATTTACAACAACTTACGTAGAAGATGCAGAACTCAGAATATGAAATTAAACAATAGACTGGAGGATTTAATTCGTAATAGTTACTGGACTAAAAAAAGTGATTTTAGTAGTATTGTTAACTTGTCGTCCCAAGAGCTAGACTTCAATACGAAATGTGCGTTAGGCTTTGGGTTAGGTTTCTCAGTCCCAAAAAAGCCCAGTAGTTTACTGATTGCTAAGTCTTTTATTAATTTTGAAAAACATAGTAATATTTCCGAAAGTGAGGTGACTTTAGCCAAAGGGTGTGTGTATAGTGCTTTTAATACGAGGTTTGAATCGAATTATCCTTTGAGGTTTTGAAAGCCCTAAAACACTGAAAAATAATGATTCATTACATATTACTAAAGCGGACAAATCCAATCGATCGTTATCATGACAAAACAGTTATGTTGAAAAGATGAATACGTTATTGAGTGATCGTGACACATACAAACCTCTAAATAGAGACCCATTGGAGGATGTTAATAAAATGTTTAACAGAAAATTAAGAGAATTTAAAAAAATAACTATAATGGGCTTTCACAGCAGTTTCTTAGTATCAATCCGTCACTACCATATCTGTACGGCTTAGTAAAAACACACAAAGTTAATAATCCCATGAGGCCTATTGTTAGCTCAGTGGGCTCCGTAACCTATAAGCTATCAAAATGGTTAGTTAGTTTATTAACGCCGTTAGTTGGCTCTATTTCTGAGTCACATATTGTACTGTAAATAGCATGGATCTTATTGACAAACTGAAGTTCCCTAATGACCCTAATTTCAAATTGGTAAGCTTCGATGTATGCTCGCTATTCACAAAAGTCCCTGTTGATGACCTACTTGATTTTTTAAAAGATAAAATCTCTGAATATTCTTTCCCTGTTCAACACAACACTCTTATTGAGTTAATTAAGCTTTGTGTCAAAGATTGTAAATTTCAGTTTGAAAATAAGTTTTATGCTATGTCGTTTGGATTGGCTATAGGAAATCCCCTTTCACCTGTACTAGCTAATTTATATATGGAATTTTTTGAAAGTAGAATTTTGCCTACGATTGTTAATTTTAACCTGGTTTCGTACAGGTATATAGATGATATGTTATGCCTTTGGCCTAATAATTTGGATGTGGACTTATTTCTTGGTAGGCTCAACAATTTAGTCCCATCTATTAAGTTTACAGTTGAAAAGAAAATGATGGAAGCCTATCTTTTCTTGATCTAAAAATTTGGAGATGCTCTAATCAGTTCAAATATGAAGTCTACCGTAAGCCTACTAATAATAACTCTTATGTGCATTTTTATTCTGACCATCATCCTTCGATTAAATCCTCTATTTTCTCTGCTATGTTTCTTCGAGCATTGAGAGTTGTCAGTCCTGAATTTTTAGATTCTGAGTTATGCAATATCATGAATATTGGTACTAAATTATGTTATCCTATTTCATTTTTAGATAACTGTCTTAAGAAAGCCAAGAATAGGTATTATAATAATGTAATTGTAAAGAATTTCAGCGTAAAAATATCCTTAACCTACCTTACCATGTTAATTTTCAATACCTTCCAACTGTACTTAAAGCAATTGGCATTAATGTAATCTTTAAGTATAATAATACTGTTAAATCACGCCTAATAAAGAATAGCCCTGATAATGTTGTTGGTTGTGTGTATTCGATTGGATGTAATTGTACACAATGTAACTCAGTATATATAGGCCAAACTGGTAAAACGTTAGATATTAGGGTAAAACAGCATAAATATGCGTGTTGAACAGCTAATACTTCCAATGCTTTATTTAACCATATGTATAGATGTAACCATAGCATCAAGTGGGATAGTTCTAAAGCGCTTGTTAAAAACAGAGATATAATAGAAAGAAATATTCTAGAATGTGCATTTATTCATTTTAAAAACAATTTCAATAACAGTTCGGGGACGTATAAAATTGACGATATCATGTTAAAATTTCTTTTGCCTCTCATTAACCCTTGTTAAGTATGTGCTAATTGTTTTGTTTTTCCTGTACGTTGTATATATTTATGGGCATCTCGCCTTTTATCTTCATTCCCTGACGAGGTGTAGCTTTGAATACACGAAAGGCCTTGGAATCGTTTTTCTTTTTCCTTGTGGGTTTGCAGCATATATATATATATATATATATATATATTAACGTAAAGAACGACGCTTGTATAGGAGAATATTCCGCGCAAGATGAGAGCGAGATGATATCTGACCAGCAATCGGAAGATCCCTGGTTCGATTCCCGGGTGGCTACCTCATTTTTTCATTTGTTTCGTTCTCTCGCTCTCATCTTGCGCGGAATATTCTCCTATACATGTACAAGCGTCGTTCTTTACGTTAATTATACTGAGTGTTTGCAGTTTAAATGTATATATATATATATATATATATATATATATATATATATATGTATACTGTATATTATATATACACATATTTATACATACTCTATATTATACACACACACACACACACATATATATATATATATACTGTATATTATATATACACATATATATATACGTACTGTACAGTGGCGGCTCGTGGTCTGAGAGGATGGGGAGGCCCACCAATAATAATTATTGCTATGTTTTATTACATAGTGCGAGGATAGTTAGTTATATATGGCATATGCCCATAAATAAATTACTTAAATTAAGATGGCTTAATCTGTACAAAATTATTCATAACATAGACACTACCGCTAAGTTACTAACCGTTATTATAAATTAACTAAACAACATGGAGTAAAGTTATTAAAATATCAGAGAATAAAACGAAAAATCATCAATTGGTTTTACTTACGTCTTCTACTTGAAAAGAAGATCAATTCTCCTTTCTTTTCCAGCAGCAATCCTATTTATGATATTTTCATGCCAGCAAGGTTGATTCGATTGCTTCACTAGTAATTCCTTTTCTATGGAAATTAATGTTAAACTAGAAAGTCGCTCCTGCCCCATAGTATTTCTTAAGCATGTCTTAATGCGGTTTAGACAAGAAAAACTTCTTTCAACAGATGCAGTAGTGGCTGGGATGGTTGCAATGAGACTGAAGTCTCTAAGCTTGGGGTAGTGTATCGCACAAGTCATTTTCCACAATGTTATTCAATATAGTTTCAATATCAGTGTTATGAAAAAGATGTTTGTTTTCTTCTGCATAAACAGCAATTAGCTCATTTCGTAGAAACTGTTTGTCAAAGAAGTGTCCATAGGTAGCTCTCAAGGAATTTAAGGCACCTTCCTGGAATTTTGGGGGGAAAATTTGCAAATTGGGTTGAGTTGGATAGCTGCAGAAACTTTAAGGATGCCATGTTCGAGAATCTTGTCCTTATTTGAGTAGTAATATTATCAATGATCTCATCAAATTTCTTTCGATAATGGCAAAATGTTGAATTGTTGGTTTCAAGTCTATTTCTCAAAGCACAAGGAGAATGTCCAGTTGCTCTTTGTGTTTTCTCAATATATTTTTGAAATGTTTCGTCATTTCGCATATCTTGTATGGCTATTTGGCAAATAGATATGTGATCCATGCACACTTGAATATCAATTGATTTTTTTTGGAGAATATAATAAACCACTTCAGTTTTCAGAAAGATGTCTTGGAAGACCAGAAGATAAAACACAAAGTTAAATTCAGACAGCTGATTTTTGTAGGCTTCTGCTTGACGTATTGTTTTACCTGTAATATCACCGGTATTCATGAGTTCGTGAAAAACCTCAATCAACTTAACCCTTTCAGTGGAAATTGCCGTGACAATTTTTGCATTGGAATTCCATCTTACTTCTTAAGAAGTCAAGGACGGCTGTTCTTTTTGTCGATTTGTGAAAGAAGGCAGGAATTCCTTGTAAAGCGCCAAAGAAAATATCAACAGCTGATATGTTACGGTATCTCTGCTGCAATACTAGATTTAAACGATGCGCCAAACAATGGGTAAAAAGAGCTTGAGGAGCATAGCTGCGAATTTTTGCTTGAAGCCCTTTCAATTCAGATGACACAACACTGGCTCTGTCAAAAGTCTGCTCCATAAGTTTATTTTGAAAATGAAATGGCTGTAATATTTCCACAAGCTGCTGACAAATGCCTGCTGCACTTTCCTCTTGTCCAACATCATAAAAACCTAGAAAATGTTCTTTTTTAGGTCCATTTCTATCAACACAACGACAAATGATTGAACATTGAGCTTTTTCATTCTTGTCAGTTGTTTCATTTATTTGAATTGAAAAAAATGGCGCACTTTTTATAGTATTTTGTATAGCATCTTTCAGTTCTCCCGCAATACAATCAATAATGTCATTTTGTATTGTTTTCACTTCTTCTAACAAAATAAATATCCAATAGTGAAACGATTATGTCAGTAACTTCTTCCATTTTCAAGGGTTAAGTTCACACAAAGAATATAAACTCTGATATATTGCCTTCAAAAACTTACAAATAACATGACACTACCATAACGTAGCCTTTAGAAACGTACAAATAACAAGTTAACACTGACGTACCTACGTTGGGTAAACTAAATCACTAAATCACCTGTTTCTACGTTTCAAGAACATTTTTGCGGGTTTGCGCAGGTGACGGCACAATAAGCACGCGGTAGACCTACGTTGTAATTTATTAATTTCCAAAAGCTCGTTTTTTGTTTTTGTTTTTTAACTAATTAAAACATGGCACCTCCGTCAAGTACTTGCAGTCGCTGTAAAGGGAAATTTGCCGCTTACGCGTTTACAATGGCTAATAATAATGAACAGTTAGTTTGCAGGTGGTGCTCAAGCATGGAAGTCCTGAGGAACGAGTTAGAACGTGAGAGGGAGGCCAGACTGAGGCTTCAAGAAAGAGTGATGCTCCTGACGGCAAAATCAGAATCCCCTGAGACTCCAGTTACGACCCCTCCTGCCTCAGTTTCTACAAATAATATAAATAGTACTAGTAGCCCTCTCTCTTCTCCTAGTTCCCAACCCTTCGTTCGAGTGCGTAATGGAGCCCCATTGAGAAAACCTAAGACTTGTCTACCAGTAATAACAAACAATAAGTATTCTGTTTTAGGTTTCGAAGATGCTGATGAACCGGAAATACGACTCGTTGGCGATTCCATTGTTCGAGGGCAGCTCGAGGAATTCTGTGGGAGAAACCCTCGTCGTAGGCGCCGTTACTGCTACCCTGGTGCAAGGGTGGAGGATATAACTAATAGTGTTGGCCATTTCACAGACGGTACCGCCGAGGACACAACGTATGTTATTCATGTCGGTACTAATAACGTTTTAAATTCTAGATCGGAAGAACTGCTGGCTAGGTACAGGGACTTACTAGAGCGACTAAAGGAAAAAACTAATAAGATTGTTTTAACAGGTATACTTCCTCGAATGATGCAACGTAACGATTTCTACAGCCAGGCGACCTATATTAACAATAACCTAAAGTCTCTTTGCCAACAGGAAGGAGTGCATTTTGCCAAATTTGGAACAGTTTCTACAGCAGGAGGGACTTTTCCTCGGAGATGGACTTCATCTTAATGACGTTGGAGCTGCGCGTTTAGGAAGACTATTTCATAATACTGTCTCTTCTTTTCAGGCTGCCGTAACTCGAACGGTCCCAGCGTAAATTCCACAAATTTCCCTTGCGCTCGCGAAGGTGTCGCAATTACTGTACAAACAATTTGAAGGTTCTATCCTTAAATGCTCGTAGCCTACGAAATAAAATAAACGACATATTTTCTTTAATTGTTTGTAAAGACTATGATTTAATTGCGATAAATGAATCGTGGCTTTGAATCCTACACGTGACTTTGTAGGGGGAGTATCAAATTAGAGGTTATAGACTTTTTGTTAAAAACAGAATAGGTAGGCGAGGAGGCGGTGTTATGTTGTATATCAAAGATAATATTGCGAACGTTACAGAAGTAAAGCACACAATTCCAGAACCGATGGATTCGACTATAGCAGAACTTAAATTGAACGATTTCAAACTTCTTGTTGCGGTTATATATATGCCCCCTAATCAAACAGCTGATACGGACGAAGCGTTATATCGTGAACTAAAGAGAAAAATAGGTAGTGAGCAGGCTTTAGTTATGGGTGACTTTAATTGCGCCAACGTGAATTACGATACAATGCAGGGAGACGCGGAAGGTAATCGTTTAGCTAATTTTCTCGAGGATAGCTTTCTTATTCAAAAAGTTGGGGAATCTACGAGGTTGGACAGTATTTTAGATTTAGTAATAACTAGGGATGATAGGCTAATTACTGATCTTCAAGTAATCGAACCGTTAAGCAATAGCGATCACAATATGGTAGAGTTTGTCCTCTCAGTAAGTTACTCGAAACCAGCTAACTCGACTAAAATTCCTAACTTCCAGCACGCAGACTTTTGTAAATTCCGAAATAAATTGTCACACGTCAATTGGGAAAACGTAATGGGGAACTCCAACACAAAACTAATGTGGGAATCGTTTGAAACAGTATTTAGGACTATAAATGAGGAATGTGTACCGTACAAAATTAAGCGTGTGAAATTAAACAACAATCTCTTGTGGTTTACTTCTAGAGTAGGAGATATTATAAAGAGTAGAGATAGGGCTTATAGGCTACATAAGTGCGATAAAGACAATTTGTGGTTACGAAACAACTACATGTCTCTAAGGCGTGAAGCGAAAAGTGTAATAAAAAAGTCCAAGCGCGAATTTGAAGTCTCCATAGCTCGTGACGGTAAAGAAAACCCCAAGCAATTCTTTCAATACGTCAACAATAGAAATCCAATAAAAAGTGTCTTGGGGCCGTTGAAAATGTTAACGGAGATCTAGTTTCTGAAAACAAGGAAATGGCTACCTTGCTAAACGAATTTTTTACCTGTTTTTACTATAGAACATATAACGAATATCCCTACCGTCATAGACATGATACCTTTTGATAATGGTAATATTTTGGATAATATTGTGGTTAGTAAAGGGAAGGTAATGCGCTATATTGATAAAATGAAAATGCGTAAATCACCGGGGCCGGATTTCATGTATCCCATACAACTAAAAGAATTAAAAGATCGCATTTTTGTGCCGCTAACAAAGATTTTTAATGCGTCTCTTTCTGAGGGGTGCGTACCAGATAATTTCAAGTTAGCTAACGTAACACCTATTTTTAAGAAAGGCGATAAAGGTGCGGCGGGAAATTATAGGCCAATCAGTTTAACGTCTGTTGTAGGTAAGCTACTGGAATCAATAATTAGGGATCGTATAGTCGAACACTGGGAATTGCATAATTTAGTTAGAAACGCGCAGCACGGTTTCAGGCGAAACAAATCTTGCATAACTAATCTTTTAGAATTTTTTCGAAGCGTGGTTGACGTTTACGATAGTCATCGGGCGGGTGATGTAGTGTATTTAAATTTTCAAAAAGCGTTTGACACCGTACCGCACAAAAGACTCATTGAAAAAACTAAGGCTCATGGAATCAGAGGTGTAGTAATAAATTGGATAGAAGAGTGGTTGCGAGGTACGAAACAGAGGGTGGTCGTTGATGGACCGGAGTCGTGTTGGGCTAATGTAGCGAGTGGCGTTCCTCAGGTTGTGTTATTGGGCCCCTTGCTTTTTCTTATATATATTAACGATTTAGATGTCGGCCTAGTCAGTACAGTTTCAAAGTTTGTGGATGACACGAAGCTGGGTGGTAGGGCGATTAATGACGAAGATAGAGGTAAAATACAGAATGATCTGAATAAAAAGAAAAAAAAATCGTTGATTGGTCAGTCACATGGCAAATGAGATTTAACGTCGTTAAGTGCAAAATTTTACATATAGGTTCGCGTAAAGGTAATTTTGCGTATAGTATGTCAGGGAAAGAGTTGATAAGCGTAGAGCAGGAAAAAGATTTAGGAGTTATAGTCACTGGTGATTTAAAAGTAGCGAAACAAAGTACAGCAGCGGTCAATAAAGCGAACAAAGTGTTAGGTTTTATAGCTCGGAATTTTGAGCACAAATCGCGCGATATTATAGTTCCTCTTTATAAATCATTAGTGAGACCCCATTTGGAGTACGCGATCCAATTTTGGAATCCGCATATGCGCAAAGATATAGACAAAATCGAAAGAGTTCAAAGAAGAGCAACTAAGATGATTCCGTCGCTTAGGTCAAATTCGTGCGAGGATAGGCTTAAGGAGTTAAAATTGACTACACTCGAGACTAGGAGGCTAAGGGGTGATCTAATGCAGGTTTTCCAAATTATGAATGGGTTCGATAACGTAGATAGAGATAGCTTTTTCGAAATATCTCAACATAATAGGACTAGAAATAACGGGTGTAAGTTGACAAGTAGAAGTTTCGAGACAGCAGTTGCCAAAAACTTTTTTACGTATAGAATAGTAAATAGCTGGAATAGTTTGCCGGTAGAAGTAATTAGTAGCACATCTACAAACATGTTCAAAAATCGAGTAGACGCATATATTGATAGATTGGGTATAGTTTAAGGTAGTAAAATTAAGGCTTTGTGGTCCGGACCCACGTAAAATTGTAGGTCCAATCCGCCACCACGGAGGACATGCACAATACACAATTACGAACACAGTTAGGTAGACCAGCCATGAGTGGATCCTAGGGTCTTTGTTGGTCTTTTTTACTGTATATTATATATATACACACACACACATATATATATATATATATAATACCCCTCGTTTTATGGCCCTGGGGTGGTTCGGAGTCGACGGGGGTTCTGGTTGGGAGGCAGCAACGGATATTTCTCGCGATAGTTTCTTCTATAATATTCTAATTTCTTTCTCTCGCTATAGGGTCGACAGTTGTTAATTCTTCTCTTTCGATAATACTCTGATACTTTCTCTTGGTACTAAACTTATCGACATTTCTGAGTAAGTTCTTCTGAAGAGAGCCCAACTCGAAAGGGGAAATAAAAAGTTTCTCTTACTGTAATTTACTTCTAAAAAATGTACAGGTAGTGCTCTGAATTTACAGGGGTAGAGGTTTGACCTCTTTCGACCATGGCTCAGGCCGGAATCTAAAAATTAAGGAGGCAAGGGGTCTCTGCTCCCTCCTCGCAGCGAGGCTGCTAACAAGGGAGTCTCGAGTGACCAAAGAAGAGTGAAGTAATGAAGTGAAGTTAATTCTACAATTACATGTATCATATAAGTCTAAATGTTGGGGGAATGCAGTTGGAGGTTAATTTCCCCCTTTTAAACCCATGATCAGATGAAAGATTCCAAATAAAAATTTAAAAAACAAAAATAAAAACTAATCGTATTTCCGCCGAGTATCCATTTCTGAAGGCAATATAATTTCGTAGTAGTACATAAGTACAATTTAAGTACATTACTGAGTACATTTCACTTTTGGTTTATTACAATTATGATTACGATTATGGATTAATTCACATTTCACTTAGTATCGTTAATTACAATTCCATTTAAAGTACATTATTACGTTATATATGAAACTATTATCATTAATTACAGTTTCATTAAAGTACATTACATTATATTAAATTAAAGTATTACAGTTAATTACAATTAAACAGTTACTATAATTTTGTTTTGTATTTTACAGTGTTTCATAATAATAGACAATTAAGATGTTAGAAATATAATACAAAGTACATGGGCACATATGGTATATATTCATATATACATGACACACATGATTTAACATAACACATGATAATGTGTTATAAATCGAAATTAGAGCGAGAGATTTTTCGTTTTCAGATGTTCGATTTATGCTGATTAGCGGAATTCGATCACTTACACTGGTATCCATATGAAATTTTTTTGTCTGCTGTGAGGGTTTTTTCAACTCATATTATATAATTCGACCATGCTGAATTCGAAAATGACATTGGTTTCCTCAATCAGGTCAGGTTTTTTCTCTATTGGCCATTTATTATAAGTCCAATTTTATCCCCAAATTTATTGATTTTTTTAGCTTAAACACTGTAGATACGAGTAATATTATAAGAACACTCGTGAAAAATGAAAACATTGTGTGAATAAATACTTTTATTCATACAATGAATATGGAAAAAAGTTTATTGAGGAAGGAATGAAGTTTTTTTGGCTTTCCGTCTGTTTTTTTCTTCGGGCACGTCTCGCTTCAAACATCAGCAATAGTCCACCAGCATATTGATATCCCAGTTTCCCTGGTACCTCTCTTCCATTATTTTGATATCTTGGTGAAATCGTTCACCCTGTTCCTCACTATAATCCCCGCAATTTTCAGGAAAATAGTCCAAGTGGGACCACAAAAAGTGCATTTTTATGGACATGCGCGACCCATGAGTTTTGAAAGCTTCCATCAAGTTTTCGACAACGGACTCGTATTCTAACTTCTACGCTTGCCAAGAAAATCAGTGACAACTGATTTGAATGCCTGCCAGGCATTCTTCTCAGTTGGAGTCATTGCGTTTTCGAACTGAGTATCCTTGATCAAAGTTCGAATTTGAGGACCATCAAAAACCCCAGCATTTAGTTTAGCATCAGATATATGAGGAAATTTACTCTCGAGATATCGGAATGCTGAACCCTCCTTATTCATTGATTTGATGAAATTTTTCATCAAGCCCAGCTTAATATGAAGTGGTGGGAGCAAAATTTTTGTTGATGGTACAAGGGGCACTGAAACGACATTATGCGACCCAGGTTCAAAATTCTCTCTGGATGCCCATTCACGCTGTGCATAGTGCTTCTCATCCGCTCGGCTATCCCATTTGCAGAGGAAAATGGGTATTTCGTGTATCCCCCTTGCATTCCCAATACAAATGCCACAATCTGAAAAAAATGAAAATATTTAAAGAATTTAGAGAATTTGTTCTATCAGATAAAAAAATCTATGCATTGGACTGTATCACTTCTGTGGGGAAGTTAAGTGTTCTTATACGCTCTCAAATAACCTTTGGAAAAACAACATAGTCAATAGCAATAGTTTACTTATGATATTAGTATTACCTTCAAATCTCCACAGATCCTCCAGTTATGTTGGTCGTATACGAGAGCATCCAGTAAAATTTTCATGTTATCGTAGCTCTCAGTAAGTTGTACGGAATGTGCTACAGGGACTGATGCAACCCTATTCCCAATGTTGAGAAGTACTGCTTTCAAACTTCGTTTAGACGAGTCTATAAATAGCCTCCATTCTGATGCGTTATATGGCAGGCCCAAGGATTCGATTAGCCCCTCAACATTGCAGCAGTACACTAAGGAAGAGGTATTTTCGTGCACTGCAAAAAACTTGCGGAATTCTTCCTCTCGTTTCCTATACCAGGAGAGTGTTGTTCCCGGAGCCAGCAAGTTGTCCTCTCGAAGTCGTGAGCCCAAGATCTCGGCAGCTAATTTGGAAAGTCCTAAATCCCTGGTAAGATCATTAAGTTTGGCCTGGTTGAGAGGCCTCGGCTCATTTGAAGCGGTATTTTGAGGTATATACGACTGGGACTGGTCATTGGCATTGGTCATTGATTCATCATCAGAATCATCGAAGTCCAGGGTTTGAGGTGGGTCGGGTATTGGAATTCCAGGACCATGGGGTACAGGTCCCATAGCAGAAGGAATGTCAGGGTATACAACAATGTGTTTATTCTTCTTGTTAACTCCTGAAAATAGAAACACAGAAACATGGGTATAAAACTTGCATATGAAATAGAAGCAGCATTCAGACAGTGGCGGCTCGTGAGGGAAGGCTGCGGTCTGTAAGATATGAAATAGGTCGATGGAGTCTGTATATTTTCTTTCTTTTTCATTCATATTGTCCCTTCGGGGACAATATGAATGAAAAAAAAGAAAACATACAATCATTGTATATGTAAATGTAACTTGTATAACAATATGTATGTGTAAATTTATTTTCTATAACAATATGTATATGTAAATGTATGATTACCATTATGGTGAATATTATGCTATATATGGTGAATATTACATTATGGTGAATATTATGTCAAGTTTCATACGAGGATTTCAAAATATTTAAGAAAAATAAATTTATAAGCCCACCTTGGAGGTTTGTCATGCAGAAATAGCAATCTGTCACGTGATCCTTTCCTTCTCTCCAAATCATGGGAATTCCAAAAGGCAAAGATTTCGCTCTGCCTTTGCTCCATCTTCTCAAATTTTCAATGCACGTCTTGCAGCACATATGACGGGCGAAATTTTTGTCCTGGTCCCCTAGCTTAATTCCAAAGTATGCTCTATACATTGTCTTCACAAATTTAGTGATTTGGGACTGGTTATTTGGCATGGTAACCGTCCCACATATGTAGCAGAATCTATTGGGATCATTTTTACACGCTCTATTCATTATGAAATATTTTATCTACATGCCTGAAAAGTAAAAAAAGATATTATACAAGTGAAACAAGTGATGATAGATGTTACTGTTCCAATTCCGCTTTGACAAAATCACGAAAAATTCTATTTTACTTATGAGGCCATAGCCGGATAACCTGAGCTGATTGAGAAAACCGGATTGTAGATTCGAAATCAGCAGGAAAAACTCTATAAGAATCACTTACAAAACCCTTGACAGCAAAATTGATGCATACCAGTGTTACTTAAGCGTTTATGAATATCACCAGTACACATTTGAAAACTTGTCGATCAATTTTTACAAACTAGTTGGTGATTCTATATAATTTGAGTGCGCTGATCTAAAAAACATAGTTAGTTTTTCCCTATCACGTATGGTTTTCTTACTACAGGGTGTGCCATAAATCCCCCATTTATCCCCAAATGTGAACCATCTTATCGAGACCAACATTGGATTGCACATGCTAAACCATAAATTTTGTTGTTATAGACTACAGTAACGCTTACATAATAATGTAGGGTAAATATATATAACAACCAGTCCCGTTCCCAGCAAAATACTCTCTCCCCTCCCATTAATGGGTGGTTAACATTTGGGGACAGATGAGGTATTACAACACCCCTTGTAGCACGAAATCTTTAGGTGATAGAGTAAAACCTAATTAAAGCAGAATCAAATAGCTCCTAGCTCTTGGACAAGCATATTGCTTGTTTATGAAAGAATAAAAAAATAACTGAAAGAAACAAAATATTTACCTTCTTTACTTGCAAACATTTCAGGACTTATTCCAAAGACTTAAGACTACGAAGGTAGATCTGACTAATGACGACTAAAACGGTGCTTCTTTGATGTTTTCTTATGCTGTGCGTTAGGCTGATCTCATTGCAGACACCAGCAGTAATCCGCCATCATATTTGTATGCCATCTTCCTTGATATCTTCTTTCCATGGTTTTGATGTCCTGGTGAAATCGTTCCCCTTGCTCCTCACTGACATCTCCGAGATTTTCGGGAAAACGGTCAAGATGCGAAAATAAGAAGTGAACTTTCAGGCTCATGTTGCAGCCTAAGGCGGAAAACTTTTTAAGCATATTTTCCACCAGTCTTTCATAATTTTGGCTTTTGTAGTTTCCCAAGAAGTTTTCAACAACATCTTTGAAACCAAGCCATGCTTCTTTTTCTTTATTGGTCATTGTGTTCAGGAAATGATCGTCTGTCAATAACTTTCTAATCTGAGGACCTATAAAAACACCTTCCTTTATTTTCTCGTAGCTAATCTTTGGATATTTTGAACAAATGTACTTGAAACACTCACCTTCTCTATTCAATGCTTTGACATACTGCTTCATCAAGCCTAACTTAATGTGCAAGGGTGGTAGGAGGATTTTATTTGGTTCAACTAGATGTTCATGTAAAATGTTATTTGATCCTGGGGTAAGATTCTCTCTAGGAGGCCAAGTTTTCCTCTTCCAGTGCTGGTCACATGCTCGACTATCCCATTCGCAGATGAAACATGGCATCTTAGTGTATCCTGATTGCTGCCCAAGTAACATGCAAAGGACTTTGAGATCCCCACACAATATCCATCTGTGATTTTGATACTGAATTTTTCCCAGAAGCAGTTTCATGTTATCATAGGTCTCTTTTAAATGAGTAGAATGGGCCACTGGGATTGATGCATATTTGTTACCGTTGTGCAGTAACACTCCTTTTAGACTGGTTTTAGAGGAATCTATAAACAACCTCCAGTCACTGGCTTGGTATTCGATGCCTAGCTTGCACACTAATCCTGTGATGTCCTTGCAAAATACCAAGGGACCATCTTCTTCGAAAAAAGGCACGAAGTCTTTCTCATGATTTCTGTACCAAGCGAAGTATGTGTCGGATGCCAATAAATTGTTCTCCTGCAATCTAGACCCCAAAAGTTCTGCAGAGTCCTTAGGCAGATTCAAATCCCTGACAAAGTCATTTAGTTCGGCTTGGGTTAATGGTTTAGGAGGATCTCGGTCAGCTGTTGGCTGTTCATAAACATCATCATTGTCTGGATTTGGAGCTGAATCAGAATCTGAATTGTATTGATCCAGACTCTCGGGTAGGCGGGGAATAGGAACTTCTGGACCATGGGGTACCGGCCTTATTGCAGATGGAAGACTTGGGTATTGAAGGCTCTCTTTATTCTTTGCATTATAACCTTTAACATTGCAAGAACAGAAGTAGCAATCGTCGGTATGGTTTCTAGGCTCGCGCCATACCATAGGGATCCCAAATGGCAAACTTTTCTTTTTACCTTTGCTCCAATTCCTTAGTGCCGCAACACACGTAAGACTAGGCTGACCATACGTACCGTTTTGAACGGGACAGTACAGTTTGTTTTATATTTCCTGGCCGTCCCGTCGTTTTAATAAAAATGTCAATTTTGTCCCGGTTTATGTACTTACTTTTTCATGAATACAGAATATTACATAACCCCGTCCCTTTTTTGCCATCCCAATGTCCCGTTTTTGTCTCAAGGAAATATGGTCAGCCTACGTAAGACAAACCTTGTGTGGAGCCCAACTTTTGTCTTGATCTCCTAATTTAATTCCAAAATAAGCATGATAAGCTCTCTTAATGAAGGTCGTTACATTTCTCCTTTGTTTTACAACAACATACCGACCACAAATATAACAATATTTCTGGACTATGGGTACATCCTCTAGAAGCCATTATTAAAATTTTAAGGACGTAATGTTAGAATTATCTATCTGTAAAATATGAAAAAACGAAATTAATTAAAGATAAAAAAGGTAAAAAATTATAAAACGCCCCAAAATTGTTTTGCTAATAACTTTAAAACTGTGGGTGATAGAAAAAAACTGATAACATTTTTTAATTCAGCGCAGCGAACTGCTTCGGAATCACAACTCAAAATAAAGAAATCGATTTTCATGCAGACCGGTGTATTTTGCGAGGGGTGAACGCACTGAAAAAAAAGAATAATAATAATAATATATGTGGACGTATTTACATGTAAGTAACACCATAGGTTGTGTGCGTAATATAGACACGCGTAAAATATGGACTGATAGGTTGACAGGCATCAGTAGACAATAGGTAGGACTCAACATATAAATAATGACGTATAGAGAATGAAGTTTTTTTATTATTATTATTAAAGAATTTACCATACACTGAACTTGAAAGATATCCACATACCAAATGGGTGATTCAGTATTCTCGGTATGGAAAACGTGAAGAGAATTTAGTTACTTTATGACGTCATAGTTATTCACATTATGTCATATGTACTGTATAAGTCATTATTAGAAAAGATGAATTAGAGAAATACAGTAATGAATAAAGAAGTACAAATCGAAATTCTATCCAAAACTCGCTTAGGCGATTTTGGTTTCTTATGTAAAAATGAACATTCAAACGTAAAAACCATACAAACATAAGTACTGCATGGAGACAATGAATCCATATAATGATGGTATAGGAATTGTTCATTGTTCATTTTTACAGTGCTCCCCCCTCTAAAATGGTATTAATTAATACAATAATATAATACAATTAATACAATACAATTGAGAAAATAACATCCTAAGTAATTCAAGTTAGATGACGAATTTTTTTCCTTTTTTTTTTACAATACAAATTTTATACAGAACAAGTGGGTTCGAGTGGTTGGGTACAATGCAAATTAATCAAATTTTTAACATGACACTTGCTTAGAGGACAATTATAAAATATAAAAAAATTTCAAAGATTAATACTTTAATTTATGCAAACAGAATAAAATGATTAATACGTTAATTTAGACAAACAATTAAGTTAGACAAAGAATGAGGTTGTTAAATTTTTAACGAAATTTTATTTTCATGTGGAAAAAAATACATACATAATGATTAGTGAGTAAAAGGGAAAAATATAAATTTTAAAGTTCAGGAATTTTTCAAAGTTACCATGATCGTACAATCTAAAAACTAGTTTTATTGACTATTGTAGGTAAAAATCGAATTATGTAATGGATGATGTATAGACCTGTGGTCAAATGTGTATTTGTGTGCATTAGGTACAAAGTGTGTATCTTATAATTTTCAGGGACAGATTAGCTGAGAGGATTGTTAAATTAACTGAATAAATGCATGAGCAAGATATATTAGAAAGCAAAAATAATTAAAATTCAATAGCATAGTTAGCACTTACACGCAATGAAATAGTTTATTGTGATATCCAATGATTTTAGCATAAGGTTTGTATATATAGTATATATAGTGTGCATACATGTGTGTGTATGTGTAGGGATTTGGAAGGTTTTTGAATTAACAAAGTTTAAAAATAATGTATAATAATTTAAGATGGGTTTAGGGTTATAAAATCTTTTAACTTTGAGTCAGTTATTGTTAAAATCTAATTACAGGTAATATTAATGATGGTGTATGCATATGAGTTTAATGTTAAAGTGACAAGAAGTACGGAAAGAAAATGAATTTGAATATGTGTCAAAAGTAATAGAATTCAATTAGTATTATCGATTTTACGTAATTAAATCAGTTACACGTATATTAAGGTAATAAAAAAAAACGTACTTAGAGGACCTTACAAGTAATGAAAGTAAATCTAGCGGTATTAAAAATTAAATTTTGAAGATGGAATTAAATTCGACTAGTATCATTCCTAGCTATATGTGAACTATATAACCATTAACATTAACCAGAAGTATCGGTACGATAATTGAATTAAGAAAATTAAGAATACAAATTAAAAATAGAAATCAATTATGCATTTTAATGAACTAAACATATAATATACTTAAAAATAAAAAACACAACTTAACATAAATTGAGGTCATGTTCCATAGTACTAAAGAGGAATTAACCATGGT
>JAJOZX010000630.1:782500-787500 GCA_023014485.1 Bathynomus jamesi
ATATATATATACAGAGACATGTAAGAAGTAAATAGACAGCCCAGATTTTGCTGTAACAATTTGGCGTAAAAGATTCAACAATTCTGATCGTGTTGCTGGTTTTTTGGGCTTTTTATGTAAAGTCTTGTCTAGTATTGCCCCACGTGTTCTATGGGTTCATGTCAGGGGACTGACTCGGCCAAGGAAGTCGTTTGATACCATTTCGCTCCTCCCATTCTTTCGTCTTTTTTGCAGTGTGGCATGGGGCTCCATCTTCCATGAACAGGCAGCTGTCTTTTTCAATTTGACCACTTGAGAATATTGGCATAAGTCCTTCTTCAAGGATAGAAATGTAGGAAACGAATATTAGTCATAATAATGGCAAAAAAATTGGATGCATACATTTTACCATAAAATTAAGGGTGTCTATTTACTTCTTGCATGCCTCTGTATATATATATATATATATATATATATATATATATATATATATATATATATATACATGATACACACAGACCGTGCATGGAACAAGGAACTCTTCTGGGATAATTAAATACACTGTAGTCCGAATAAGTCATGGTAAAAGACAAACCCCATAGTTTTTCTTTTTCATGATGCTAGCCCGACGCAGGCAACGGGTCACTCGCAAAGAGGTCCCATTAATATAGCGTCCCTCACCAGCTATCTGCAAAGCAGACAGGATCCAGCTTTGGGACATGGACCTAGGGTTTAAAGCAGCCTAGCCCTGCTACATTTAGAACCTCAATATAAACAAAAGACTCGCTGTCTTCACGTCAGTCGTTTGCTTATATTGAGGTTCTAAATGTAGCAGGGCTAGCCTGCTTTAAACCCTAGATCCATTTCTCAAAGCTGGATCCTGTCTGCTTTGCAGATAGCTGGTGAGGGAAGCTATATTTATGGGACCTCTTTGCGAGTGACCCGTTGCCTGCGTCGGGCTAGCATCATGAAAAAGAAAAACTATGGGGTTTGTATTTTACCATGACTTATTCGGACTACAATGTATTTAATTATCCAGAAGAGTTCCTTGTTCCATGCACGGTCTGTGTTATCATAAAAAACTCAGGGGACCATTCTGAGTATATTCCCATATATACATATATATATATATATATATATATATATATATATATATATATATATATATATATATGTATATATATAATATATATATACCGGTGTGTATATATATATATATAAATATATGGGACGAATTTCACAATAAAACACGTGAAATGTATGAATGCTGCAAACCCACAAGGAAAAAGAAAAACGATTCCAAGGCCTTTCGTGTATTCAGAGCTACATCTTCAGGGAATGAAGATAAAAGGGGAGATGCCCATAAATATATACAACGTACAGGAAAAACAAAACAATTAGCACATACTTAACAAGGGTTATTGAGAGGCAAAAGAAATTTTAACAAGATATTGTCAATTTTATACATTCCCGCACTGTTATTGAAATTGTTTTTAAAATGAATAAATACACATTCTAGAATATTTCTTTCTAATATATCTCTGTTTTTAACAAGCGCTTTAGAACTATCCCACTTGATGCTATAGTTACATGTATACATATGGTTAAATAAAGCATTGGAATTATTAGCTGTTCTACAAGCATATTTATGCTGTTTTACCCTAATATCTAACGTTTCACCGGTTTGGCCTATATATACTGAGTTACATTGTGTACATCCGATAGAATACACAAAACCAACAACATTATCAGGGCTATTCTTTATTAGGCGTGATTTAACAGTATTATTATACTTAAAGATTACATTAATGCCAATTGCTTTAATAAAGTTGGAAGGTATTGAAAATTAACATGGTAAGGTAGGCTAAGAATATTTTTACGCTGAAATTCCTTTACAATTACATTATTATAATACCTATTCTTGGTTTTCTTAAGACAGTTATCTAAAAATGAAATAGGATAATATAATTTAGTACCAATATTCATGATATTGCATAACTCGGAATCTAAAAATTCAGGAATGACAACTCTCAATGCTCGAAGAAACATAGCAGAGAAAATAGAGGATTTAATCGACGGATGATTGTCAGAATAAAAATGCACATAAGAGTTATTATTAGTAGGTTTACGGTAGACTTCATATTTGAACTGATTAGAGCATCTCCAAATTTTTAGATCAAGAAAAGATAGGCTTCCATCATTTTATTTTTCAACTGTGAACTTAATAGATGGGACTAAATGGTTGAGCCTACCAAGAAATAAGTCAACATCCAAGTTATTAGGCCAAAGGCATAAAATATTATCTATATACCTGTACCAAACCAGGTTAAAATTAACAATCGTAGGCAAAATTCTACTTTCAAAAAATTCCATATATAAATTAGCTAATACAGGTGAAAGGGGATTTCCCATAGCCAATCCAAACGACATAGCATAAAACTTATTTTCAAACTGAAATTTACAATCTTTGACACAAAGCTTAATTAACTCAATAAGAGTGTTGTGTTGAACAGGGAAAGAATATTCAGAGTTCTTATCTTTTAAAAAATCAAATAGGTCATCAACAGGGAATTTTGTGAATAGTGAGCATACATCGAAGCTTACCAATTTGAAATTAGGGTCATTAGGGGACTTCAGTTTGTCAATAAGATCTATGCTATTTACAATATGTGACTCAGAAATAGAGCCAACTAACGGCGTTACTAGACTAACTAACCATTTTGATAGCTTATAGGTTACTTAGCCCACTGAGCTAACAATAGGCCTCATGGGATTATTAACTTTGTGTGTTTTTACTAAGCCGTACAGATATGGTAGTGACGGATTGATACTAAGAAACTGCTGTGGAAGCCCATTATAGTTATTTTTTTAAATTTCTCTTAATTTTCTGTTAAACATTTTATTAACATCCCCCAATGGGTCTCTATTTAGAGGTTTGTACGCGTCACGATCACTCAATAATGTATTCATCTTTTCAACATAACTAGTTTTGTCCTTTGAGGTTTGAAAAAGCCCTAAAAACACTAAAAAATAATGATTCATTACATATTACTAAAGCGGACAAATCCAATTCGATCTTCATCATGGACAAAACCAGTTATGTTGAAAATATGAATACATTATTGAGTGATCGTGTCACGTACAAACCTCTAAATAGAGACCCATTGGAGGATGTTAATAAAATGTTTAACAGAAAATTAAGAGAAATTTAAAAAAATAACTATAATGGGCTTCCACAGCAGTTTCTTAGTATCAATACGTCACTACCTTATCTGTACGGCTTAGTAAAAACACACAAAGTTAATAATCCTATGAGGCCTATTGTTAGCTCAGTGGGCTCCGTAACCTATAAGCTATGAAAATGGTTAGATAGTTTATTAACGCCGTTAGTTGGCTCTATTTCTGAGTCACATATTGTAAATAGCATGGATCTTATTGACAAACTGAAGTCCCCTAATAACCCTAATTTCAAATTGGTAAGCTTCGATGTATGCTCGCTATTCACAAAATTCCCTGTTGATGACCTACTTGATTTTTTAAAAGATAAGATCTCTGATTATTCTTTCCCTGTTCAACACAACACTTTTATTGAGTTAATTAAGCTTTGTGTCAAAGATTGTAAATTTCAGTTTGAAAATAAGTTTTATGCTATGTCGTTTGGATTGGCTATGGGAAATCCCCTTTCACCTGTACTAGCTAATTTATATATGGAATTTTTTGAAAGTAGAATTTGCCTACGATTGTTAATTTTAACCCTGTTTGGTACAGGTATATAGATGATATTTTATGCCTTTGGCCTAATAATTTGGATGTGGACTTATTTCTTGGTAGGCTCAACAATTTAGTCCCATCTATTAAGTTTACAGTTGAAAAATAAAATGATGGAAGCCTATCTTTTCTTGATCTAAAAATTTGAAAATGCTCTAATCAGTTCAAATATGAACTCTACGTAAACCTACTAATAATAACTCTTATGTGCATTTTTATTCTGACCATCATCCTTCGATTAAATCCTCTATTTTCTCTGCTGTTTCTTCGAGCATTGAGAGTTGTCAGTCCTGAATTTTTAGATTCCGAGTTATGAAATATCATGAATATTGGTACTAAATTATGTTATCCTATTTCATTTTTAGGTAACTGTCTTAAGAAAGCCAAGAATAGGTATTATAATAATGTAATTGTAAAGGAATTTCAGCGTAAAAATATCCTTAGCCTACCTTACCATGTTAATTTTCAATACTTCCAACTGTACTTAAAGCAATTGGCATTAATGTAATCTTTAAGTATAATAATACTGTTAAATCACGCCTAATAAAGAATAGCCCTGATAATGTTGTTGGTTGTGTGTATTCGATCGGATGTACACAATGTAACTCAGTGTATATAGGCCAAACCGGTAAAACGTTAGATATTAAGGTAAAACAGCATAAATATGCTTGTAGAACAGTTAATAATTCCAATGCTTTATTTAACCATATGTATAGATGTAACCATAGCATCATGTGAGATAGTTCTAAAGCGCTTGTTAAAAACAGAGATATAATCGAAAGAAATATTCTAGAATGTGCATTTATTCATTTTAAAAACAATTTTAATAACAGTGCGGGGACGTATAAAAATGACGATATCATGTTAAAATTTCTTTTGCCTCTCATTAACCCTTGTTAAGTATGTGCTAATTGTTTTGTTTTTCCTGTACGTTGTATATATTTATGGGCATCTCGCCATTTATCTTCATTCCCTGACGAGGTGTAGCTTTGAATACACGAAAGGCCTTGGAATCGTTTTTCGTTTTCCTTGTGGTTTGCAGTATTCATTCATTTCACGTGTATTATTGTGAAATTCATCCCATATACATATATACCGGGTGTCCGAGAATTATCTGTACAATTTTTGGCTGTTATTAAAAGTCAAGCATGAAGTGTAGAAATTCCAGTTTTGTCCCATTTTACAGAGAATCTCATTACGTTTTTTGTGATAGCACGTTTTGACAAGTTTTTTAGAAATGTACGCGGGTAACA
>JAJOZX010000630.1:790000-792500 GCA_023014485.1 Bathynomus jamesi
TCAATATCTGTTCAGATTACTTTAAACTACACGATGAACTAGATTTCATCCGAAAACTCCTTGCCAAGAATAATTTCCCTTCTAGACTGGTGGAGACTACAATAGGCAGAACCTTAATTAGACTAATAAGCCCTACAACTAGAGACTTAATTACAGTCCCCAAAGATATCCTGTATTTTACTTTACCCTATATGGGAACCTCAAGCTTTAACATTAGAAACAAACTTTTAAAATTGCTCAAGGAATTCTACCCACAACTATGTATAAAAATTATATTCACCCCGTCTAAATCGATTTACCACTTATTTAAATACAAGGATGTTATTCCTACACTTCCTAAGTCATCCATAGTTTATCAATACAAGTGTGACCACTGTATGGGGTCATATATAGAAAAAACTAAAAGACATTTAAAATCTCGTATTTACGAACATCTCGGTAAATCGGTCCGTACAAATTTACCCCTTGGCAAACCACCTAATTCTCTCATACGTGATCACTCGCACAACAATAACCACCCAATTTCACAGTCTAATTTCGCCGTACTTGCTGCCGGAAGCTCTGACCTTAAGCTTAAAATTATGGAGTCTTTGTTTATTTATAAACTAAAACCAGACCTAAATTCTGACGAATCATCGATAGATCTGCTATGTTTTGGTTAAGGTACTAGTTTATTTCATTTACGTTTCAGTTTTAATGCTTTTACTTTTTTATAATTTTAACTTTTTAACTTTACATTTATTTACCTTTTAGTTTTAATGTTTTACATTTTCTTAGCCACTTTTTATAATTTTTTAAAGTTTATTTTAAATTGTTATTAAGCAATTTGTATTTTGTATGTGATTTGGAATTTTATTGTTAGCCCTGAAGATGGAATTAGTGCATTCCGAAACGTTGGTACTATTAAACCTTGAAGGATGTTTGTATTTTCTCTGGTGTTCCTGTCTATTATTAAACTGCGTTTTCCGCGCCACCAATCAATAGCCGATATATATATATATATATATATATATATATATATATGATGAATGAAACCACGAAGGAAAGGAAACACAAAAAGGTGCTCAAGCGCTTTCGTCTAATGACATCCTCAGGAACACTGAAGTACATAAAAGGTTACGGCCTATATATAGGTTACAGAAAGAAAAAAAAATAAATAACATACATACACACAAACATATACATATATATATATATATACATACATATCTACACACATACATATATATATATAATTTATATATATATATATGCAATAAACGGAGAAGTAAAAATAAAAATTAAAAATTAAAAATTAGAGGATTAACAAAGAGGAATACAGATTTGTAAGGAAAAATATCAATTTTTAGCACAAGATCAAATGAATTATAAAAATACACATTTATACTGGAAATCTGCCCGGGTTTTAACACTTTGCCTTTTAGAGTCAAGTTTCGATATATATAAAAATAAAATGAAGATTAAAAGTTAATAAAGTAGCATACAAGTTTACCAAAGATTTAGCGTCCTACCCTTTTTATCTAAATTTGTTTTGAAGGAATTCAAAACAACAGGATCGAGTTGAAAAAAACCTTTGCTTATGTTGAAGTTATTTAAAAGTTGGATAATGGCAGACTCAAGAATATTTCTATTAACGATGTTGCTAGAATGAAATAAAACTGAAGCATTATTCCAATCAATACAGTGGGATAACTCTGACAAATGGACAAAAAGAGCACTGGACAACTCTCCTGTTCTAACGGAATATTGATGCTGTTTTATACGTGTGTGCAAATCCTTTCCCGTCTGACCTATGTAAAAGGAATCACATTGTTTACACCCAATTTTATAGATAATGCCTGAATTATTGGTAGGGCTATTTTTTACTATGATATTTTTCATAATATTGTTATATGAAAATACTATATTAATATCCAAAAGTTTAAGTACATTAGCAATGCCTAAAAAGCCCGGGAAAAATGGAAGTACTAAAATATTTTTTGACAAAGTACGAGTGTTATTATTGCCCCGATAGAAAGTTCGTTTTGCCTTGTTGAGACAAGATTCCATAAACGCAGATGGGTAACACAGATCACTTCCAATAC
Source organism: Bathynomus jamesi (assembly GCA_023014485.1). NCBI lineage: Eukaryota > Metazoa > Arthropoda > Malacostraca > Isopoda > Cirolanidae > Bathynomus > Bathynomus jamesi. The sequence goes on from JAJOZX010000630.1 coordinate 792,085, forward strand.
CGTTGATTTTTTCCAATTCGGCATCGATGTATTCCAGACTGGCGATCCTAAGGGCGCGGAGAAACATTGATGAAAAAATAGCCTTCTTAGTGGGGGTGTCATGTCCCGAGTAAAAGTGTACGTAGGACAAATTGTTTGTTGTTTTCCGATAGATACTAAACTTAAAACCTGGGCTTTCCCTATGTACACGCACATCCAAAAATGGGATTGAATTGTCTTGTTCACTTCTAAAGTAAACTTAATGGAGGGGACTTGATCATTTAACTGAAGGAGGAAGTTATCCAGGTCACGATTCATGGGCCAGATACACAAAATATCGTCAACGTACCGCAACCAAGGGAAGCCAACCCCCAGGATTCTCGGAATGTAAGTAATTTCGAAAAACTCCATATAAATATTGGAGAGGAGGGGCGATA
>JAJOZX010000630.1:802500-815000 GCA_023014485.1 Bathynomus jamesi
CGAACCTCTACCCCTGTAAATTCCTGCTTGAGCTGTTGTTGTAAGAGGTAAAACCTCTCCCCTTGTAAACTTCTGATTATCAGTGCCTCGTTCTGTATATACTTTGTGAATAAAAATTTATGAGTGAACTAAAACTCCAATTTTTGAAGTGAAGTGTTTCTATTCACCCCTTCGGGAAAAAAACCTGGTAGAAACTGTTCACTGGTACTCGGATGCTCTCGGCTAAGGCCGAGCTTACCCAACAAGGACCACCTTCGTTGGATTGTCCAAAGTGCATTAACCCTAAAAAGTCGCAAGCGGGCAGAGGCTCGCACAACTTATGCGCGACACTGGAGGTCCCACCGAGACCGCTTTAGTTCCCCAACACCGAGACCGTTTTAGTTCCCCAACATCGAGACCGCTTTAGTTCCCCAACACCGAGACTGTTTCAGTCCCCCACCGAAAAAACCGTCGTCCATCAATGGATGTCCCTACTTTGAACAATTTTTGAAACACTTCATCGATTCACTCGTTCGACGCGACCGCAACCTCTTCAACTTGGACTCGAACCCCACCATCTGCAACCTCAATTTAATACAACTTATCGTTAATCTTCAATCAACTTTTGAATTATTGTTCGTATTTTTCACCAATCAACCGTGCGACCGTCTTCCTGTCTACAATCTTCCTTCAACGTTTGTATGCTCCGTCGTGGCGATCAGATGACGTCACCCCTCCCTCTCGTCTGCTAGACGAGCGGCACACCCACCTCAGAGCTGAGTGAGGATGACCTTCAAAGTTTCGTGGAGACTCGGAGGCACCAGCCTGCTGAACCCCTCACTCTCCGTTTGTGATGAGTTTTATTTTAATCGTTTTAGTAAAAAAATTACTACGTTTAAATCGTGTTCTTAATTATCATTTTCTTTAACCCTTTGCCTGTCCCGTGCATCACATGTGATACATGCATCACATATGATACACAGAGCGCATCATAAATAATATTTAGTGTGATACATTCTATGATCACATATTACCCACCAACTAAACCAAATAAACCTCCTATAACCAAAAGTCTGAAAACAAGCATGGACGTTTGGACCAAACTTATGAAAATGCTTTGGACAGGCAAAGGGTTAATTTTAGTAATTTTAAATTCACTTTTATTTTTCCCTTTTTAGTGTGAAACAGTGAAGTGACTTTATAAACACTTAATCATTTTTTTAATTAATTGATTTTAATTAACTGTTCGATAGTAATACAAAATACAGTACTAATCAGACGTTGTCATTGATCCTGTATTCACGTATTTATTTTTCCCAACAGATTATAAATCTGAATTTTTTAAAATTCTTTTTATAAAATTATCTGCACATTGTTATTAGATATTAAATATCATTTTAGGTTTTGTTGTGGGACATAAATTCGATCAGTCATAATTCTGATATTTATACCCATAACTCACATTTTTATTTAGTTGACCCGGTTAGGTTTTTTTTTTCTTTTTTTTAATTTAAACCTTTTAACTTAATTTTAGTGAAAATTTATGTTATCGTTATTATACTGTAACCCTTTTTTCTAGTGTGATTTTGACCGAATTTCGACCCTTGCCAACGAGACTTCAGCGTTGGGAGATTCGAAAATTACTCGTGATTGCTGCATCCGGAGTAAATGCAGAGTCGCCCATTTTGTTCTACGTTATCTCGTAACTATATGAAAAAAATTGTTTCATTGTTTATCTCGTTTTTTTTCAATTTTATTCAAAATACTTAGACTTTGTTCCATTTATTTTTTTTATTGCTTGTCTCTTACATGGTTATTTTTGTTTTACACACACACTTCCGTGTCAACGACACGTGTTATGATTAACGATGTCCAAACCATTACCCCCCCTGACATGCACTACTGTTAATCTTATAACTCCCTTTTCCGTACTGAAACGTACAGTTGATGTCCCTCATTTTCGCGGTCGCGTTAATAATAGATTTGTAGAACCCTCCTTTAAGGATTGGTTCGGTAAAATTGACGATTCGTTTAGAGGTTGTCTGACTACAGATGCAGATAAAATCGGTTTTGCTTTTGACACTTGTGACCCAAATTTCGGTGACGCCGCGCGCGTCCGTACCTTTCTTATCGATTGGTCCAATGGGCAAATATATCAATGGTCTTGGGTAGAATTTAAACGTTTTTGGTATGATATATATAAAGGTCTGCAGGAAATCACGAAGTACTGTGACAGGCAGGGATCCGTCAAATGGGACGTTGACGTTAAAGGTTTAAACAGCAGAACACGAGCACACCAGTTCCGGATTTCCCTTCAGTCCCTTGCTCATGAGTCGTGTAACCATCCTTCAGTGTTGCGCGAAAACGCATCTCCCGATAATGTTGTTTCGGTAGAGAATCGGAGTGATTCCGTTGACCCTTCTGGTCTGGGTAGAAAGGCGTTGAGTGTACCTTATTCTGACCCACCTTCCCAATCCACTTCCTCTTTGAGTTCTGTACATTCGGAATCCCCAGAAAGTGATTATTTTTTCTCGAAATCGGTTTCAAACTCCGTTGCCCAGAGGAGACCCTTTTAGGTCGTTTTGATCCGAAATGTTCGTCCAGTATTGTTCCTGCGTCTTTAGCGGATAAATTGCTGTGTCCTCTCTTTAAGGACCGCCATCCGTTTCATACATTCGGGATTCCGATGGTAACCTTATTCCCGTCCTTGCGGAAACTAAACTTGACTGTGGATTGGTGATTGTCTTTTGTATAGGTGTCTCGTTAGTTCCGCTAGAATATTGTCCCGATTTTGATTTAATTATTGGCCCAGAATCCCTACGACCCAACGGATTCCATTTCGACTTTTCGGAGGGATGCTTCGTCGATAAATGGGATAAAAGACGTTATTCCCTTCTCTGGTGCGAGGCACCCGAGCAGAACCTTTATTGTGACGATGAAACGTCACCCTTGGAAAATTTGGGTAATCCTGACCCAACTTTCTTCTCTGACTCAGTTGTCTCTGAACCGTTGGTTCTAGCTTGTTCATCAAATGAGTTTCCTTCGAGGCTAGAACTCAGTCTCTCCTGATGATGATTTTTGTGATGCATCTTGTGACAGTTTTTGTGATGCTAATGTTGAAAACAGTAACGACAACAATCAAATTGTTGATTTATGTAATTATAAAGGTACTTCTGTTGAAAGTCTTTATGATGAAACTTCTGTTGAAAGTTTTTATGATGAAAGTTTTGTTGAAAGTAAGTGTAATACCTACGTTAATAATTGTTGTAATGTAAATGGGGATGTGACCAATCCTTTCATAAATGTGAATTCAGACAACTTGGATGATTGCTATGCAACTGATGTTGAAAATCAGAATTTATCTTATTCTCACCATGGTCAGGACAACCATGTTGGTCCCGATGGCCATGACTTGTACGATGATTTAGACACTGCTCCTCAAATTGTCAGTAATTTTAGTCATTCGGACATTGATTCAACTGACATAGTTCATTCAGTGAACTTTGGTCGAGAAGACCTCGTTTTTGATTTAGATGGATCAGATATCCATGCATGTCCCAAAAAGGACGCGAATTCTGTTACTGATGTTGTTTTTGGTTTAGATGGATCGGATATCCATGCATGTCCCAAAGAGGACGCGTTAGATGGTCAGGATGACCATGTTTTTGATAACTTTTCTCCACAGGACCCGAATTGTTTTGAGTTTACTTCGGCCAACGGCCAATCGGCAATGCCGCCTCGTTTAAGTGGTCTGAAAGATGACCCTGTTTTTTATTTTTTTGGTCATGATGACCGTCATCTTGCTTCAGATGATGCTTTTTCTGCTGTAGTAGCAGCTGGGGAGAATGCCCCACAAGGTCCTGTAGGCGAGTCAGTTTTTATGAATTTTGATAATCATTGTGATGTTTATGATGACAGTAACAGTTTCGTAACGAATCGATCATGTCCCAGTGACTTCTTTTTAAATTACTATAGTGAGGACCATGCCGTCCCTCCGTTTTGTTTTAACTCCGTTAATTGTGTTCGGAGCAGTGTAGCAAGCAATCTTTTCCTAAAGAGCAAAGTGCTCACGTAAAGACGTATTGTCAATTGCCGACATCAGGTCTTTCCAGTTGGTCACCCAATTCCCTGATTGCGATATTCCAAATTTTGGTTTTCCTCCCAATACCCCAACCTCGTGCGAAACCATCGCTGATGCAGACGAAGCATGTTCACATGTTTCGGAGACGCCTTCTTGGACTCTTGAAATGGAGCTCATGGAAGAACGCCCACAAATTTTCATGAAAACTTCTATTAACAACCAAGCAGTTTTGGCTCTTGTTGAAACTTGCTGTCAGGCGAATTACATTCACCAACACGTATACAAGTTACTCAAGGTGGCTACGGAAAAATTCGATTTGCATTCTCGTTTGTCCTGCATTGATGATGACTGGGAAGAATACAGTACCGGAGAAATCATCCTTCCTATTGAGTTTGATTCAGTCCCTTATCTGACCCCATTTGTGGTCGTATCTGAATTGAATTGGGATGGAGACTTACTCCTGGGGATGAATTTCCTTATTACGCACGATTTTTATTGGGCCGATAGAGAAGCAGGCCTAATTCGAGGAAAGAACTCACCTTTCGAGTATGTTTGTCACCCCTATTCTTCGGTCTTTTCAGCTGAGGGTGAAAGACTCGTTTCAGAGAGCCCGACGGACTCCCTGGAACCAGTTCAAAATAAAAAGGAACTGCTACCAGATGGGGAAGATTCTTCATCAATTGTCAATTGTTCCGTTCTAGTTCCGACGAACGAAGAACTAGAAAACCAACATACTTTTGGTAATTTTGAGTATGAAGACTCGAATGTCTTCACAGTAGACCCCTGTGACTCCATCGAGAGCGAGTCACCCCTTCAGTGACAGTTAGGCCGGAACTTGAAGTTCCCAGTGTTCTGGCTATTCCAAATAAATTTGAAAACTCATCTCCCTTAAGTTCCGATTGGTCATTTCGCTTAATCCCTATTTAAGGAAGATGACTTGATTCTGTTTTCAAAGGTAGAGGAATTTCCACCTAATTCCGAGGCTAAGCCCATAGGTGCCGGGAGCGAACCCGAACCTACTCCTCCGTCGGAAGTTGTACGCGCGGAAGGGCAAGCGCGGAATATTCCTCACTACCATAATATGATCGTTCCATCGATCATTTTCATTTTTCTTCCGCGAATTCATGTTTTCGCCCTTCTTGCCTTCTACTTTGCAAATCTTTCTCTTTGGCTGTTCCTGGATCCTCTTCTGAAACCAGTGAAAGCCATTCTTCTTAATCCCGATACACCACCTCCTTTTGAGTGAGCAAGGCTCGTATGGTCAGTCCATTGCTTCCTGGCATGTTGCGAAAACCTTTAACCGAATGACCCACATGCCCGATCGCAAGACAACCTAACCATGCGGCTGATTTATCTGGCTTGGTATATTCGTGAAATTCACCCGTATGACCGAACATACCCTCAATTTAGGTTGTTGTTTTTTGTTTTATTTTTTAAATTAATCTTAATTATACAGAACTTAGGTGCTCTTCCAATACGTGCTCTACCGTAAAATTTACATTCCAATATGTGCTAACTAACGAAAATATCACGACCTAACCTAACCAATCGTCAAGGGCGTACAATTGACCTAACGATTGGTTAGGTTAGGTCGTGATATTTTCGTTAGTTAGCACATATTGGAATGTAAATTTTACGGTAGGGCACGTATTGGAAGAGCACCCAGAACTTATAACCTATAAGTGTTCAGTTCAGTATAGCTCATAGTTGAGTTCTATTTTCAACTTTTTATTCTTGATTTTTTTTTTTCAATTAATCTTGAGTAATTGTCATTAAAATGTTCTTATACCATTTGTCAAGGTATCAACCAAAATTATAGCCAATTTTGACACACTATACCAGGATGCCATTCTCTTTCCCCTTCTAATAATTCTGTTACACCATGTCAATATTGCTAATTACATAACTGTGCCCCTACCATGAATTCCACTAAAACCTGTTATTATCTATGCCCCATCAACTCGTCAAATAAAATTCAATTGCCGTACTGATACTTCTGGTCAATATTAATGGTGAGATACTGCTAATATAACGCTATGAAGGTTACTAGTCGAATTTAATTCTGTGCCTAAATTCAGTTTTCAATACCACTTAATTTACTTTAAGTATTTAAAGTTCTTTTAAGTGCGTATTTATTTTAATTACCTTAATACGTGCAACCGATTTATTAAATAAAATCTATAATCCCGATTGAATTTTATTACTTTTGACACCTATTCGAATTCACTTTCCTACTGATTACACTTTCACCCAATTACACTTACCCACACTCTGAAACACTCTTGAAATCATTGGCGTACTGATTGGAAAGGAAATTCACTAATCATATCTTAATTTTATCATACAAACCTTAGTCTTAATTTCTTAAATCATTGGCTGCCACGATAAATTATATTTAATTGCAGGAAACTGTTTGATATTTACTCTGGATTATTTGAATTTATTTAAACTTAATTGCTGCTTACAATATATAATCTTGCCTGTTGCCTTCATTAAGTTAATTTTAACCAACCTCTAAGCTAATCCGTTCTTCAAAATTTCATGATTTACCATTGACCACTAAGGATTCAGTTCTTCCCGGGATGAACCCATTACTTTCATATTCTACACACAACTGTACATACCCACTCAGCTAGACACGCGTATTACCAATATTTTTCCATACGTATACGCAATCACGTATAACTTCAACTATAAATTCCTTTTCCCCATTTTTGGGTAAACCACCTACCACTTGCACTCTGCACCTAATGCAAATAAATACACACGTGACCCAAGGTCTATACATCGTCTATTACGAAATTCTCTCTTCCTTCTCCCTGGATATTCTTAATGGATAACAATATCTAAGTATCTAAAACGGTAACTAGATAAATTTTCATGTTTTCACTAAATTAATTTTACTTTTCTTTAAATTAATTTTAATATTTTACTAACTTATTCGGACTTGCAATAAGTTTACATTCTGCAACCGTGCTCCCACCACTGAAGACTTCGTCCATCAATAAAATTTAATTCGATGTTTATCTACCATAGTAAATACGATTAGTTTTTTTACTGTATAATCATGATAACTTCGGGAACTCTTATCTCTGTCAGTACTGACGGATTAAACTCCATTTCAAGTAGTCACCATATGAATTGAAAATTCCTGGACCTTAAAAATCGAATTTTCCTTTTAACCATTATTTAATATGTATGTATCTTTTTCCCTAAAATTATCTGAACCCAGGAAATCTTTCCGAATTTATCACGGTTCAGTAGGTAATCTTGTTACTATAATGTTGGACAAACTAAAAATTTAACTTAAATTAGATTCAATCCTGTAATTGGAACTTTAACTGAAATAATTAGGTCGAAATGCCAGACATAACTTAGATGGTTCATTAGTTTATAAGATTGTTTATGTAGTATGATTGCCACAATTAATCATACTTATAATTTTTTTTTAAAGGTGACAACTTCGGACCTTATCATACCTTGTTGATCTAGATTCTAGAGTTTCCACTACAATTCTAGTAATCAGACCTCAACCTTGTTAATTTATTTGTTGTAATTTTAAAATTTTCCCCTTGATTTCTTTTTTTTTATTTTATTAATATAATTATCATTCTTCCCACTAAATTGCCTTGATTAATCCAATCCGAAATTGTCGCTGTTTCATTTTTTTTAATATATTGTAAATAAACTTCCACCCCACCATTACATCCTTTTTCACAGGGGAGAGCAGTGTCCATGTTTGTGCCATTAGAAGTTCGCTGTAAACAGCGAATGTCCCTCCCTTAGCTGTGCCTCTCTAATTCGTCTCCTTTGATCTCTCCCAAATAATGACTTATACTGTACGTACAGAGTAAATCACTCTGGCGTCATAAAGTAACTTAATTTCCTTTCATACCTTGAATACTGAATCACGTGTTTAGTATGTGGATATCTTTCGTATTCAATGTATGGTAAATTCTTTAATAATAATAAAAACTTCACTCTCTATAAGTCATTATTTGTATGTTGTGTCCTGTCTGGTGTTATGCAATATAAATATTATTCAACTATACTCATTATTCAACCATACTCATTCATACATCCATGTTCTTTCTTGACCGGTATCCTTTATTAATTTTATCACCTATTACCTATTTTATTACCTATTACCCATTGTCTAGTTATGCTCTATCAACTTATCAGTCTATGTTTACTCGTGTCTATATTACGCACACAACCTATTGTGTGACGAATGATATGTGTACACTACTGTGTGCAGTCGTACATGTCCATTGACGATCATGATTACGTACATGTATTCTTTTTACGTTTTATTTTTTTTTATTATTTCACCTCTCGCAAGTTGTTTATTATTGCTGAGACGAAGGTTCGAATTCCGATTACGTCGTCAAAAGCGAGCCTCTGAATTCGAACTCTTCTCTCTTGCCTCTGCTACCAATTTATAACGTTAAGATGTGATGTTATATTATTATAATATACCATAGTGTTCCCTGCCAGGCTACTGGTTATTATCTACTTAGGCACATAGTTATCCACGTTCTCATTACTGTACTTACTACTTCTACCGAATTTTCATTCAAATTCCGCTGCTTATGTATTATGTTATCATTAATGTCCGTGTACTTCCAAATGAAAAGTACACTGTATTTTTCTCCGTTTTCATCATCGCTAACTTTTAGGCTTTCAAATCATGATAACCAACCATTCCTCTAATAATATTAGACATAATTTGGCGTAATCACTGTTAACTATAAATATATATAACATTGTTGTTAATCCCCTTTAAATTATAGAACAACGGAGAACTCCCCTTCATTATTTAAATTACATCACCTATTTCGATTACTTCAGTATCAGATATGTCAATTAACAAATTGCTAAAATTGTAATTAACGGTAATTAATGTACTTAATAATTAATATGTTAGTAATGTGCTTAATGTACTCGGTACATGTCGGTCCCCCGACATTATGTCGCCACCCAAAAGTGTATACCTTACAAAAATTAGTATTTTTTTGTTAATCTTTTTATCTTTCTAAATTTCGTTGTATGCTTAAATTATGCTTGACATCAGAATTCTTCAGCTCTCCAGCTAAAGTGGGAGCTTAACCTTCGACTGCATTCCCCCAAAACTGACGCTTATTTATTTCTTGTATTGTAAATTAAATCATTCCTGCCTGAGCCGTTGTTACCAGAGGTGGCTCCTCTCTCATCTTAAATTCCTGCCTGAGCCCTTGTTACCAGAGGTTGCACCTCCTTGAGCCTTTACCCGAGGAGGCCGAGTCCCCCTCGCCTTAAATTCCTGCCTGGCCCCTTGATACCAGAGGTTGCACCTCTCCCACTCTAGATTCCTGCCTGAGGCTTAGACCAAGGAGGCCAAGCCTACTCATTTTAAATTCCTTCCGTAACTCTTACTCGAGGAGGACAAGCCTCCTCGCTTTCAATTCCTACCTTAACTATTGTCAAACGGGTCGAACATCTACCCCTGTAAATTCCTGCTCGAGCTGTTGTTGTAAGAGGTAAAACCTCTCCCCCTGTAAACTTCTGATTATCACTAGGCAACAAATTTCAACTTTTTTTTTGTTACAGACACGTGAACTACTGATTCCTACTAAAGCGCTGATGCTGATTTCAGATCTGATATCAAAATTTCTCTATCACGTCCAGATTTTGTGTAACCGAAAACCCCTATTTTTCATTTTTTTTCTCACCCGCTTCTATTACGAAAGCCGTCTAAGCTACTTTTCCGTGCCACGTTTTATGTTAAGCATACTTAAATAATTAGTGAACAGGGATGTCTTTCCTCCTTTATTCTGGCTTAAGACAGACAGTGGAATTCCGCTGGCGGAGTTACCACCCCTGCGCCCAACCATCCACCCAAAGCGCGTTAGTATTTTGTTGTTACTACTGAAAGGCAAATTCGTGTTCTTAAGTGAAACTTTGGTGTGTCCTCTTCCTTTGTCGCTTGTAGGATGACGAGCTCTCCTTCTGCAGGAACCAACAATAATCTCCCATCATATTTGGGTTGAAATTACCTTGGTATCTGTTTTCCATAACTGAGATCTGTTGGTGGAAGCGCTCACCATGCTCGTCACTTACAGCCCCAAGGTTGGCCGGAAGAAGTCAAGATGAGAATGTAAAAAATGAATTTTCAAAGACATTCTGCATCCCATTATTTCATAAGATTTAAGCATGTTTTCTACGAGTTTACGGTGGTTTTCAGCTTTGTGGTTTCCAAGAAAATTTTTGACAACTTCAACGAAAGATGTCCATGCTCCTAGTTCATTCTCATTTAGGTTAGATGGAAACGATGAGTCGTGGATGACACTGCGGATCTGTGGTCCAGTGAAAACTCCAGCTTCTAGCTTAGCATCTGTCAATATTCCTTTGAATTTATCCTTTAAATATTGGAAACCACTACCTTGATGATCCATACCCTTCACGAAATTTTTCATAAGGCCAAGTTTAATGTGAAGTGGTGGAAGATGTACTTTCTGAAGGTCAATAAGTGCTGGGTGTTTCACATTGTATTTACCAACAACATGTTCAGTTCTAGATGGCCAATCATGTTTTTTGTAGTGGTTCTTGTCATCTCTGCTGTTCCATAGACACAAAAAGCACATATGCTTTGTGTAGCCCAACTGTAACCCAAGAAGTAATGATACAACTTTAAGGTCGCCACAAATATTCCATGTGTGGTCCTTATATTTGATGAGTCTTAGCAGCAGTTTCATCGATTCATAAGTCTCATTAAGGCCAGTGGCATGTGCTACAGGTATTGAAGGTTTTTCATTGCCGTTGTGCAGTAATACAGCTTTAAGGCTAGCTTTACTAGAGTCAATGAACAGTCTCCATTCTTTTGGATCATAGCGACAGCCAATCCCTTGCATCAGACCACTGATATCGTGGCAGAAACAAACGTTTTCTTCCTGTAAGTAAAATGATGAAAACTGCAAATGGCGATGGCGGAAATGGGAAACTTTGGTGTTTGGTTGGAGAAGATTAAATTCTTGAAGTCTTGAACCAAGCAACTCTGCCTTTTCTTTTGGTAATTCCAAATCGCGCACTAAGTCATTTAACTCCGCTTGACTTAACAAATGTGGGGAAATATTTGCATCTGGAACATATATGCCATCTTTCCCTGTTTCTATATCACTAGCAGAATCTTCAGATGAACTGCTGTCTGTTATCGTTGCTGGTGGAACTGGTGGTGGATTTGTTTCATCATGTGGTACTGGTTTCATTGCTGATTCGCAGTTTGGGTACGTGATCTTTGATTTGTTTTTCTTTGTGAAACCAGCAATCTTTGTCAAACAAAAATAACAATCATTGAAGTGATTTTTCGGCTCACGCCAAACCATGGGGACTGAGAACGGCATAGCTTTTCTTTTACCATTCATCCAAGCTATTAACATTGCATTGCACTGTGCACAGCAAATATGTGGTGCCCAGTCCCTCTGTTGGTCTCCTAACTTACAGTCAAAATAACACTTGTAGGCAAGTTTAATCTTTGTTGTTATGTTTCTACGTTGTGGCTTAGGTGTATATTGTCCACAGACAAAGCAGAAGTTGTCTGGGTGATTTACACAAGCACGTCTATTTGATGCCATTTTGAATTACCATACAATATCTGAAAAAACGTAGAAAGTAATTATTACGATGTGCAAAATAAAAAGAAATACACACCGTAGTACAAAACAAATGCTATAAAAACACACAAGTCACCACAACCTGTCACTTGCTCATCAGCAGAGAGCTTCAACAACCGTTCTGCTTGACTGTCACGTAGCGACTGACCGTTGGGCCGTTGCCCGTTACTATGCTCTTGACTCAGTGTTGCCAACTCGGGATAAATTTTATTTATCAAAATTGTTCGAATTTGTATATAGTTGGCAAAAAAAATTGCTTTAACCTTGAAAAGCAAGTTTATATTACTGGCATTAAGCCGATTAAAACCAAAATCTGGACGTGGTAGAAAATTTTACTAAAAGTGATTTGCATTTTACACAAAATCTAGACGTGATAGAAAAAATCTAATTATAGATTTGAAATCAGCATACCGAAATTAGCTAGGAGCACCTATTTGGTCTTCTGTAACAAAATCTTTGTTGCCTAGTGAATTATCAGTGCCTCGTTCTGTATATACTTTGTGAATAAAAATTTATGAGTGAACTAAAACTCCAATTTTTGAAGTGAAGTGTTTCCATTCACCTCTTCGGAAAAAAAACCTGGTAGAAACTGTTCATTGGTACTAGTGTTGAAAAATAATCGAAACTTTACAAACCGGTTTTTAATCGATCTGTTTTTGAAAACCGGTTTTAACCGGTTATGACCGAAAAGTATAGTAATTTTTAAAAGCCACAATTGAAAGGTACTGACTTTAACTCTTAACAAGCATAGCTTATCGCCTATTTTTTGGTCAAAAGAATGCAAAAATGCA
>JAJOZX010000630.1:820000-910000 GCA_023014485.1 Bathynomus jamesi
TCAAGACTCGTAATCTTCGTCTGATAGACGTGCGATTTGATAAAGCCCCATGCAAAGAAATCTAAAGGGGTTAAATCTGGTGATCTCGCTGGCCAAGGTCTTTTGTTGCTTCCGCGTCCGATCCAGCGATTTGGAAAACGTCCATTTAGATAATCCTAAACAATTTTGGCATAGTGACAAGGAGCACCATCATGTTGATAGACGACGGGGATAGGATTGTTAGTACCGTCGTCTATCAACATGATGGTGCTCCTTGTCACTATGCCAAAATTGTTCAGGATTATCTAAATGGACGTTTTCCAAATCGCTGGATCGGACGCGGAAGCAACAAAAGACCTTGGCCAGCGAGATCACCAGATTTAACCCCTTTAGATTTCTTTGCATGGGGCTTTATCAAATCGCACGTCTATCAGACGAAGATTACGAGTCTTGAAAACTTACGTACACGTATACGAACTGCTGCAGATAACATAACCCGCAAATGCTCCAGAATGTGTTTAGAAATGCTGCGGAACGATTTGAGCTGTGCAGGGATACTGATGGGCGTCACGTCGAATCCTACTCTTAATTATTTAATAAATGTTACCACTTTATCATTTTATGATTGAATTCCATATAATTTCCAAGTGCATCACAAAAATAGATCCTGACTTTATGTACACCCTGTATAATGCCTATATAATCCTGTATATTCGTATATATTTAACTTTATACATATAAAGTTAAATATATACGAATATACAGGATTATATAAATACATGAACCACATAACACATGAATTTTTAAAATGGATACAAGAAGTATATAAATGAATACAAGAATTACATGAAGAATAAGATAGTATAGGAATATGGGAATTATTTATGATTCTTTCTTACACGGCTCTCCTCTCTAGAATGTTATTAATATAATAATGTAAAATCCTAACTAATGCTAACTAGATGATAACTATGGTTTTATAATACAGATTTGTATACACAACATAAGTCGGGTGGTTAAGTCTACTTCGCGTGGTCTGTGTACGTACTCTTGGTCGTGCATAAATAGTTTCATGTTGTTCGGTGTCTTGTTTTTCTTTGTTCCCAGAATGATCTTTTCACCACAAATATACCGAGGATAATAGCACATACAATAATGATACTAACTGCAGATGTTGAGAAAATTGTTACAGGTTGTAGTATTTGTAAGAGGTTATTTTGGTTATCATCCGAAATTTTAAACCGGCTCAATTGATCATTCCATTCAGGGGCATGTAGCTCGGGTAGGATGGTTACAGGTTTTATTGAGAGATTTAAGATCTCTATGACGGGTTTAAATTTAATTTGCGACGGGAAGGGGTATAAGTTATTAAGGGTAACCTTGTACAGGTTGTATATTTGGAGGGCTTTTGAAAGCAAGGAGCAAACAATTGGTAGCCGAATAAACCATAGGGATTGTGATTAGGGAATAATTCGACGGACACTCGAGAGTAGCGGCAGTCCTGTTCGTGAAAGAAACCCAGATGTCTTGTCCATTTCGTAGTTGGACGGTTTTAGGGGAGTGAAATTTTTTAACTGAATATACCGGGGCATGCCGGTCACGAATTAAGTCGATAAAGCAAGACCTAGTAGTTGGAAGAATAACTTGTTTGAGTGGAGGGCAAACGAGTTGTTTATTTGGTTGCGGGAATCGGCAATGCCTGACGTCGCTATCTGACATCATAGAATAGGCTGACAGATGTTTGGTGAGGAAAAGATATGGTGGTACGGTGGGTAAATACAATCGATAGACATTATAGTTGTTTAGGTAGGGTGTTGGGAAAGGGTGAAATTTATATACGTCATAAGTGAGTACATCGAAAAATGGTACAATTATGAGGTATGTGTAGGGGCGTGGTCCATGTACAGTCCAGGTGTATTCTAGAAATTGTGGGTAATTAGTATGGTTAAGTGGGAATATGGGTGATAATTTTAATTGTGTCTAGGCAGTGTGAATCAAGGACTGAAGTGTTTCCCATGGTATTAGGGTGGAAAGAGTGATTTTCCCATGGGCTAGCTATGTTGCACGCAAAACCTTGGAATGAATCGTAATTATTAGTTGTAAATACTTATCGATTAGAGTTACTTGTAGGTTAATTATCTCTATTAATTCTAGATATGTTTTGTGTTCTTTGTATTGAGCTAACAGGGATTCAAGGTATGTGAATCTGTCCGAAAGGGCGTGGAGGAAGCGATTGTTTTCGTGTAGTGACCTGATAGTTTGTTCTAACATATATCCATCGTATTTGATTTCGCGCGAAGAGATTCAATTTGAGTTCAACTCTCTTAATATCTTCTTCTGTTGCTAATCCGAATAAACCCTTGAATATTTTTCTTCCTATATCTATTAGTCCCCTTTTATTTCTTTGATTAATTTTTTCCGAGTTATGAGTTTCCGTTTGTTTCCATGGTAATGCCAATATTCCTGATAGGGCGCGTGTTGTAGTTCGAATATTTTCTAAGGTATTTTCTAACAGAACGCGACTAATCTGATCTTTTCCCTGGAAAGAACCCTGAACTTTATTTTCAAACGTTTTTAATTGGGTTTGTATCTGAAGAAGATTGATCTTGATTCTAGCAGGAGGTTGCAAATTGATAAAAAGGTCCACGTGTCCTTTCAAAAATTTACCTTCTGCAAGTTTTTCTATAACAACTCCGGTAGAAATTTTAATGCTAGGGTTACAAGAGTAAATAATTTGGAAAGTTATAAAGGGGACAATTTTTTCATTTCTACGCCTTAGATTATACGGAGCTGGGGGTGGTCGTGTGGATACTTGTGTTGGTGGACGAAGGGGTCGGCCTCGTTTTGGTGGCAATGGGGGTCGACCTTTAAGCTCCGATTCTGAGTGGGTTCGTTTCTTATGTGAAGGTTCTAGTTCACGTGGTTGATGCATTGGCGGGCGGTATGTAGGGTCCGTGCGTCGATCATCAATCGGTGAGGGTGGTGACCGAAGAGATGGTGGAGTTGGAGGAGATGGTGGAGTTCCACTGAGTGATCCTCTCGAAGGAGTTTCTCCAGGGTCTGGGTCCGATGGGACTCTTGGTTCTGGGGTCTCCTCTTGTTCAGAGATTGGCTCGAGTACTGGTGGTATTACGAGGTACCAATCTTCGTCATGGGTAGTGGTTCCCGCGGTGACCACTTCAGTTCTTTGATCCCTGCTCGATTTGCTAATACCTTGACCTTTCGAAGGATAGGCGGCTCGAACGCCTGGCAGCTGTTTTTTGGGAAGGTGTTGTTCGGCAGCTATCTTCAAATTGTCAGCGTGAATGATCTTTAGTTTGGAATGATCCCGGAGGTCGAGGATTTCATAACGATTTTTTCCGAGGTTTTTCATAATCCTATATGGGCCATCCCATTTTGGGTATAATTTGCGATGAGCACCTGGCGGTTTCACGCTCTTCAGATAACATCGCATACCGACGATTATAGTCCGTTGACGGGGATGACGCCTATGTTGCTCTTGCTCCATCTGTTGGTTTCGTTGGTCTAGGCTAGGGCATAGCGGATTATGTCAAAAATCTTGAAAGATCGTTCAGCTAGTTGCTGATTTGCTTCTGCCATCTCGGAAGATGTTAGAACTGCCGGGTCGATTTGGTCGGGCAAATCAAAAGGTAGACGCTTGTCGTAGTGATATAGGACGAAATGAGGGGTGTCCCCGATGGACACATTATAGCCATTGTTGATGGCTGTTTGTACCATGGGAAGGGAATCATCCCATGTACGGGAGGATGCATCGACAACGTGGCGAAGGGCTTCTAAGATCTTTCGATTGTGCCTTTCCACTAAGCCGTTTGCCTGCGGATGGTATGCCACAATGTGTGTGTTTTAATTTTACACATGTTACAGAGTGATTCGAACAGTTTGGACGTGAAACTAAGAGCGTTATCCGAAATTAGGATGGAAGGAGTAGTATGATTCTGGATGACGCGTTCCACTAGGGCTCTGCCACAGTTTCCGAGGTCTGGTCTGGAATGGCAGCTACTTCGCTGTAACGCGAGAAGTGGTCGTAAACACAATGATGTACTGGTTTCCCTTTGATGTTTTGGGGAATGGTCCCAGTATATCCATTCCAGTTCTTTGCCAGGGCCTTTGGCATACTGGATATTTATGCATAGGAGCTGTGGATGGTACGTTGCCTTGTGTTTTAAACACGACGGACATTCGGCGATGTATTCATGTACCTTTCTGTTCATTTCGGGAAAATGGTATCGCTCCAAAAGACTCTTGATGGTGCGATCCGGCCCCATGTGGCCATACAAAGGTGAGTCGTGACTAAGTCCAATGGCTATATCGACGAGATCCTTTGGTATCTCCACGAGGTCGTTTTCATCTTCGTTCCTGAAATGTACGAGCCCATGTTTTAGGTTGTACTGTTCTTTTACCTTCGATGGTTCATTTTGTTCCAGGCGGGCCCGAAGGTTTTGAGTGTGTTGGTCCTGTTGGGAGTATTGCAGACACTCGTGGTCGAACACAGGAAAAATTCCTATTTTATTCATTTGGGCGTCGGGCTTGAGCCTCGACAATCCGTCTGGAATAACTTGAAGTTTTCCTGGTTTGTATACGATTTTTGCCGCAAAGTCCTGAATCAACAGAACCCATCTACTCAACCGTCCTTCAAGTAACTTGTCCTTGAAGAGGTACGTGAGTGGCTTATGGTCAGTCTTGATGGTTACATCGTAGCCATAGACGATATTTCGGAATTTTTTCAAAGCCCAATATACCGCTAGGGCCTCTCGGTCCGTAGTGGAATAATTCCGTTGAGGTGCAGAGAGAAGTTGACTGGCATAAGCAATGGGTAATTCCACACCATCTACGTCCTGTAATAGGACGGCTCCTAGTCCATAGGAGGAAGCATCTGTGGCGATGACAAAGGGTCTTGTGTAATCAGGATATTGTAGGATGGGATGACAGGTTAGTTTACCAATTAAAGTTTCAAAGGCATGTTGGTGATCGGATTCCCAGTTAAATTTAGAATTTTTCTGGAACAAATTAGTAATGGGTTTAGCAATATTTGAAAATTGGGGGATAAAATTCCGATAGAATCCGACAAAACCAATAAATGCACGGGCGTCGTCGATGGTTTTGGGTACAGGGTACCTTTCCAGCTTCGAGTTTGGCTGGATCAGGTTTAATTCCTGTGGATGAGAGTAGAATCCTAGGTATACCAGGGACTCTTGTAAAAAGTTGCACTTTGCAAGTTTCAGTTTAAGGTGTGCTTTTCTCAAGCGTGATAGCACATTCTGAAGACGTTGAAAGTGTGTTTTTATGTCCGAACTGTAAACGATAATATCGTCAAGATAAACGAGAGCTTCAACACCTAATAGGTCGGAAAGGACTATATTCATCAACCTAGAGAAATTAGCAGGCCCATTTCGGACTCCGAAAGGTAAAACCTGGAATTCGTAATGGCCTCGGTTAGTGGAGAAAGCAGTCAATGCCCGAGATTCGGGACTGACCTCCATTTGCCAATAACCAGATGCTAAATCGAGGGATGAAAAGAAGTTAGCTTTCCCTACGTTCAGAATTGTTTCCTGCATGTTTGGAATAGGGAAACGGTCTGGGATGGTAATGTTGTTTAGGCGTCTAAAATCTATACAAGGGCGAGATGTTCCGTCCTTTTTGGAGACGAGAATCATAGGAGCGGACCAGGGACTAGCTGAAGGCTGAATGACATCCTGCTCCAACATGTCCGTGATGTGTTCCTCAATAGTGACTAATTGGGAATGTGGAACCCGATAGGGAGGAATGAAAATGGGTTTGGAATTGGGTTCCAGCTTGATGTTAAAAGGGAAAACCAAATTAGTTCGGCCAGAGGATCTCTTTAGGGCAATCACATCTCTATTTCTTATCAGGAAATCGAGAAGTGATTCCATTAGTTTGGGATCCTGTAAGCTGGTGACTCCTGAAGGGAGTGCTCCAGACATTTCTTATATTCTTCTTTAATACTGAAGGTTTAACTCTAAGGAACTGGAAACACGATTTATCGTACTGGTGGGGAAATCTGAATCTATTTCTACTGTGGAAACAGTTCCTATTTTCTGATTTGAAGTTAATTCTATAGGCTTTTCCTTTGTTTAAACAAACAACAGGATAGCTGAATTCTGACTCTGACTAAGGACTTGGGCAATAAGAACATCTCTTTTGAAATTACTTTTCTCTGTAATCAGAGTACGCTCTGACTCTAATAATTTTCCTTGACTGTCGACTACTTTTGCTAGGAAACAGATCTTCTCATAAGGTGCTACTGTTATATGCTCAGTCGGGCATATGAAAAATTGAGAATCTGACTCTGGTTCGGCGACTAAAATTTGCCTTATGGGCTGAACTGAAACTGGCGAACTGAAACTGGGTCTGAACTGGCTGGAAACTGACTGACTGGAAACTGACTGACTGGAAACTGACTGACTGGAAACTGACTGACTGGAAACTAACTGACTGGAAACTAACTGGATTCAACAACTGGAACTGATTACTCTTGGGTCTGATTTCTGGAGCGGTTGTCCCTCTGGATGCAACCGACTGACTTGAACTGCTATCAAGTGGAGGGGGTTTCCTATTTCTTTCGGAAATCTGAACTGAACTAATTCTATTAGCATTAAGCTGTCTGTTATTCTCATGGAGATGGTGTGTCCTATTTCGACACTTTACTAACTTTCCGGCTGGTAAATCCCATTGATTCCGGTTAAAAAATCCATACCTAGTAGGATATCTGTCTGAAAGGTGGCGACTGTGTCCACTATACAACATTTCACGGGGTATACCGCGTTTCCAACTTCTAAATATAATTCAATTTCTCCGTATGTAGGTATGGGTGTGCCGTAACTCCTCTGAGTTGACAGGAGGGGTGCCTTAATTCATATTTGTAATCTGTACTCTCTAGTAATTCATCTACACATTTTTCTTAATTAACGTCGCGTGTGCTCCTGTATCTAGGAGAGCAGTTAAATCTTGTTATCAGTGCTACATTTATTAAATCTAGGAGGTCGCACCTATTATCCTGATGGGGAGTTTGTGTGTGTATCTGGGTTCATTACTGTCTTTAGGAGGGAGGAGGTTGAACTGCCGCCTCCAAAGTGGGTCTAAAAAGGGCTCGAATGTCTCTATGGGAGGACCTGGGTCATATTCTATGGGATCACCATACGAGGAGGGTTCTTGAAAACTGTTACTCTGGGGAAAATGATTCCTCGCGGGTACTTCTACGTACCGAACTATCCGACCTTGCTGATTGTACTGGGGTTTGTACATGGGGTAAATGTGATTGACCCTGTGGTCGTAATCTATTTGGTTGGTGGTTCGACTGAGGCTGGGAATGGACTGGTTTCTGGGATTGGAGGACTTTGGGAACGTTGGGGTTCGATTTCTGGAAAGTGGGGCCTATACCCTGCAGGGGCTTTATCAACATTTTTGGCGATCGCCACGGCGATGACCATTCGTGACAGTGGGAGCAATAAGAGGATACACTGACTATCATGTGCCCAAAGCTATCGCAGTTAAAACACTGTGGAGGGCGTGTATTCTGGGTTTGGGGGGCTTGTTTCTGGGTGTGTTCCCTGCATTGGCCTCGATTTATAGGGTTGTTGTTGTTGGTGTTGTGGTTGCTGCTGCTGAATGTAATGCGGGGTTTTCTCTACCCTTTCGGTAGTTTCTGGTTTGCTAAATCTGGGTAATGTTCCGTGTTTATTTATGGCTACACTTACTGGTTTGTCAACATTTAGAAACTCTTGAAACTTTTTTTAGGTGCTCCGGTAGGTTTTGGTAAATGGTCGTTGCTACTATTATATTTCTTGTTTTGAAGTGAAGTAATTATGCCACAGCATTTTCTGCGGCTCGGAGGCTTCTCCTCAAGTTTATGTGTTCGGTAATAAAATTATTTAAATCTTCGTGTTCCTCTTTCTTCCATTTAGCTTGGAAGACTGCTTCTAACGTGGCTAAGGGTTGTGCAAGGGTTATTTCTTTAAAAATTCTAATAAGTTTTTGTTTAAAATTGTCCCATGTTGTAGCTTCGCTAATGATGGGACGAGGTGACTGAGTCATGAGCATTCCCTTCTTTAGGGTCGATAAATCTTTTTCCTTCGCTAATTTTTATATCATCATCGGTGATGTTTTCGCGTAAGAAATGTTGCTCTAAAGACTCAATCCAAGGTCTTACGCGTGGTTCAACAAAGTGATTATCTATGGTCCCCTTAAAAATTAAAACAGTATGGGGAAGGTTTACTAGTCGACCTAGGTTAATGTATGCTGGGGCGGGAGTTTGAGACTGAGACATATTGGCTTGTTCTGGATCTGAAGTTTGTGTGTTTGAGAGTATGTTTGAAGGGCGCGGGGTAGGTGGAAAAATGGGTGTAGGGAAATTTTCGATGTCAGAAAGCGCACCGTCTGAATCGCTCATATGTGAAGGTACTATTAATGTGTTCTAATTAGGTCTGCTTGACCGATCTTAATTCATGAAATGATCACTTAAGGGGTTTTCCTTACTACTCTATCTAAAAAAAATACACATTAAATAAATGCACAATAATTTGCGTAACTAGAGGAGAATTTGAAAAGATTGCAAACAAAATAATAATAAACAAAATGTAAGCAAGATTATCCTGGTACTATTCTTGGTACATTAAATAAAATTATACTATAATACTGAAAATAACTCTGTTTCACTAAAAAGAAATGTATCACTGGTGTATGTAATGTTCACTATGTTTTTTGTTAATCCTGGCTCAATACTAATTATTAACTGTTAATAATACTGACTTTTCAAATGTTTAGAGATTATTTAAAAAAAAAGAGTTCTGTACTTAACAAGATTCCTACGGCGAACTCCTTGGAGACGTGTCCTGAAGACGTGTCTTCCTGGCCACTTGTTTTTGGATGAAAACAAGGCGTGGAGAACTTGGAGTCGTGACACACCGGTTCAAGGGTGGATGTGATGACTGATGAACTGGAAGTCGAGAAACGCTGGTCAACTGGTTGTTGGTTCTAGTTCCAGGGTCTGGAAAACTGGAAGAATCCTGGATGCAGAAGTTGTCAGTTGTTAAAATCCTGGCTACAGGGTCGCCAGTTGTTAACCCCTCTGTCTATGGCCTTGGTTGGTTCGAAGTTGACGGGGATTCTGGTGAGGAGGCAGCAACGGATTGGTTACTTGCAGTAGTTTTCTTTTATATTACTCTCCGAGTTCTTCTATAGTGGCTCGGAGGATTCAGGGAGGCTTACTAGTTCTCTGAAGATTCCGGACTCTTCTTATAGCGTATCCGGAAAGTTTAATGACTAAGTTCTTCTGAAGAGAGGAAGGCTCGAAGGAGAAGATAAAGACTATCTTTTATTGTAATTTACTGCTAAAATGTACAGGTAGTGCTCAGCCTCTGAATTAGCTTCTGAATAACATATGAAAGATTTTATTTGGTTTTATATACCCCAAAACTGCTAACATCATTATTATTAAATGTTGAAAAGGCTGCATTATTTTGGCACAATAATTGAAAATAAAGTAAATCTTTTAGCTGTGGTAAGGTTTAAACGAATAAACAAGATATTTGAAGATGAAGCCATATTTTTATCTTAAGCCGCGTATTTTCAGATCTGATGCTATATGATCTGCCAAGTTAACTAAAAGTGGAAGTTGAACTATACATCATACACTAAAATATGCATACGAGTAAAAATTAAAGGTTTAAGATTTACAATTAAATGCTTAGGCAAGACGTGACTTCATCTTTTATACGAAGAATGTATTACAAAATATGAACATTGCAAAGCTTAAGCAGGATTCATTAAAAAGTGAAATCTTAAAAAAATGATTAAGAGATTTTAAAAAGACAAGTCACCAATTATTTGGCAAAGTAGAAAGCAAATAAATTTTTTTATCCAAACTCGCGTTGGGCGATTTTGGTCCTTATGTAAAAATGAATAAACACACGTACATACATTCGATTATAGGCATTATATAAAGTTAAATATATAAGAATATACAGGATTATATAAATACATAAACCATATCACACATGAATTTTAAAATTGATACAAGAACTATATAAATGAACACAAGCATTACATGAGGAATAAGATAGTATAGGAATATGGGAATTATTTATGGTTCATTTTTACACATATATATATATATATATATATATATATATATATATACGGGGCTCCAATAAACCTTAGCTCCCCCGCCCATGGCCTAAACCATTAGAGGTACAGTAAAAGTAAACATACCTTACAAAAGAGAATTTAATCCTGCATTTAATGAAAAAAAAATCAAAACTTGGTGTTTCCGCCATTGGCTTCCAAGACAGCCTGAATAATTCGCTTTGGGTAGCTTGCCAAAAGTGACGTGAATAGATCTTGATCGTTACGCAAATTTGCTAAAACAGTTTCAATGTGTTGCGTCATTGTATCCTTCAAAAATCGATTTGCTGCAGGTTCTTGAAACAAGAGACATTCAACCTTGTCCTTTATAACTGATCCAATGTGTTTACAGACGTTCAGGTCAGGAGAATTTCCTGGCCATTCTTCATTTCCAAAGAAATCGATCTCATGGTTCCGCAACAACTGTTGAGTGGCTAAAGCCTTAAAGCAGGGGGCCTTATCGTGCAGAAGTGTGACCTGATCGACATCCATAATATTGTTTGGATTTCTTAGAAAAGGAATGACATGCTGGGATAGAATAATATCACGAAAATACTGTCCATCCCAACTCTGACCATTTGGCTTCAGCACCCACATGAGCTTCTTTGCAGTGAACAAAACAAACACACCAACACAGTCTGGATTTTTTAATAATTCGCGATAATGTTCATTGTCATCGATTTCATCTGGTGTTGTGGCCCACACTCGATCAATTTGGTAGTTAAGCCGACGTGTTACGTAAACAAAAAATTCATCGGAGACAGCTAAATGCATGAAATCATCCACATCCCAATCATCAAGATAATGAGCAAACCACATTCTGTCATCGATGTTAAGTTGAGTTTTTCTTGGCTTTGGAAGTTCATGCCAAGGCTTTAAACCTTGCCTATGACGGTACAGTCGAATGATCTCACCACTAACGATCTTTCCTCTCAACACTTCGATCTCTCTAGAAAGTTTAGCACAGCTGTTTTTCCGCTTACGCGTACCGCTTTCAATGATGTCCTTTGTTTCCTGAGAGAGTGGCAAATTTGGGCGCCCAGATTTGGTTGTATCCATTTCACATTCATCCAAAATTTTATTCCAATTTTTTTTGAAACTCCTCACTTCTTCGCAACTTTTTGGCAACCCATGAACGTGTTATAAAGGTGGCTCCAGCATCACGAGCTTCCCGAAATGTTATTGCTCGTATGCGATCTATCACACGTTGCCTCTCCGAATCACCACTTAATTGAGAAGTCATTATATTATCACTTTATCAGCTAGAGTAATTTTAATACCTGCAATAAATAAAGAATTTTATATATTTTTATAATCACTAAAAACTATTTCGATATAAGTAAACATGTAAACTGCAAATGGGAGGGGGGGCTAAGATTTTTTGGAACCCCTTATATATATAAATATATATATATATATATATATATATGTAAAGAACGACGCTTGTGTAGAAGAACGTTCCGCACAAGATGAGGAGGGAGAACGAACAAATGAAAAATGAGGTAACCACCCGGGAATCGAACCTGGGATCTTCCGATTGCCGGTCAGATATGCTATCCACTACACCATGCGCCTCGATTAATCAGAAGTCGTAATTCTCCTACATACGAGCAGAACCCAATGCCCTGAGGGGGCACCTTCGCATGCCGTACATATATATACATTTTAACTGCAAACAACACACAGTATAATTAATGTAAAGAACGACGCTTGTGTAGAAGAACGTTCCGCACAAGATGAGGAGGAAGAATGAACAAATGAAAAATTTGTTCGTTCTTCCTCCTCATGTTGTGCGGAACGTTCTTCTACACAAGCGTCGTTCTTTACATTAATTATACTGTGTGTTGTTTGCAGTTAAAATGTATATATATGTACGGCATGCGAAGGTGCCCCCTCAGGGCATTTGTTTCTGCTCGTATGTAGGAGAATTACGACATTTGATTAATCGAGGCCCTTGGTGTAGTGGATAGCATATCTGACGGGCAATCGGAAGATCCCGGGTTCGATTCCAGGGTGGTAACCTCATTTTTCATTTGTTCGTTCTTCCTCCTCATCTTGTGCGGAACGTTCTTCTACACAAGCGTCGTTCTTTATATATATATATATATATATATATATAGCTGGTAACTAGCTAACTAATTTTAGGTAATATAGATAGGAATATGTGATGCAAAAGGCTTGAGGAATTAACGAAGCCAATAAAATTCATACAGGTATAGGTATAGGTGCGGCCTCCTAATTTCTGTCAGTATGTAGATGTTAGAAATCGTAAAATAGTTTGGTGTGCCTCCTGCTTCAGAGTATAGACTAACGGATTTAAGACTGCTTTGAAAGAAGTTGTAATAAACAGGCGTGGGCTCGCCACGGTTTGTTGCACAAAACGACCAAAATTTGCAAAGAATGCAATTTTCAGGTTTGATTAAATAATGATCTCTGGGAAGCGACCGTTTAGTGAAAGATCTTTGTTGCATGAACATTTATTATTGAAGATACATATTCAATTACTTTAGTGGTATTGCTCATTACAAATGAATCACTGTGCGACATTTTTAGCCAACAATCTTTGTCAACAATCTTTGTTTAACAATCCTCATATATGGACGCAAGCAAATCATCATAATCCTTTTTCTCCAAAGATGTTCTAATTGAACTATACAATATACAATATGCGTGAGGGATAGAAGGTGAAAGTATATAAAAGCAACTCGTTTCATCAGAATCTGACAATAGAATTAGTGCCACAATGCTGGAATGGAAAAATTAACTTGTACGTTTACTTGCTCGCAACTCTGTTCTTTAATGTGTATAATATTGATGGAATAACTGTTTCGAGACAAAAGTTGATTAAATGTATAGTATACCTAATACGAGGTTAAATACCAGAGTATGCCCTGTAAAACTCACTAGTCGTTGTCTATTAATTGGATATATTAAAAAAGTTGTTTCTTTGGCACAAACCTACTTATCTGGTTATATATATATATATATATTATATATATATATATATATATGGGAATGAACTCAGAATGGTCCCCTGAGTTTTTTATGATACACACAGACCGTGCACGGAACAAGGAACTCTTCTGGGATAATTAAATCCACTATAGTCCGAATAAGTAATGGTAAATGACAAATACCATAGTTTTTCTTTTTCATGATGCTAGCCCGACGTGGGCAACGGGTCACTCGCAAAGAGGTCCCAAAAATATAGCTTCCCTCACCAGCTATCTGCAAAGCAGACAGGATCCAGCTTTGGGACATGGATCTAGGGTTTAAAGCAGCCTAGCCCTGCTTTAAACCCTAGATCCATGTCCCAAAGCTGGATCCTGTCTGCTTTGCAGATAGCTGGTGAGGGAAGCTATATTTATGGGACCTCTTTGCGAGTGACCCGTTGCCCACGTCGGGCTAGCATCATGAAAAAGAAAAACTATGGTATTTGTCATTTAACATTACTTATTCGGACTATAGTGGATTTAATTATCCCAGAAGAGTTCCTTGTTCCATCCACGGTCTGTGTGTATCATATATATATATATATATTATATATATATTTGTGTGTGTGTGTGTGTGTGAGTCTATATTTTATATAGGTAATGGTATGATGATTTTGAGAAGCTTAATAGGACCATAGGATTTGAAATAGAAGCATAAAATAGCATAATGTTCGCGTGATCGCTATTTTCCCTTATGAGATGGAATTCATAGCCCTATCTCTCTGACCTGAATAAAAAAAATTATGATCGCAATAAAATAAAAACTGAAACATATAACAATAACAATAACTAGTCATCGGAAACAATAAATTAGACACAACAGAAGCATGCCTACGTTAAAAGATTGAGTTGTCAACTGGTTTTTATTGCGAAGGCAATCAAATGTTTAATTTAAATAATCGTTTACATATACAATAATAATAATAATAATAGTAATGTTTAAGTGGATGTTTAGAGACGGAAAACAGATTTGATGATTCAGTGTTTGATCATGAATTTACCCGAATATGCACGACTAGATCGAGTTTTCTTTGCGCATTACATTAGTAAAGCATTTGATGCTATCCCACGCTTCCCTCTCAAATAAAATACTCAACACAAACATGCACAATAACACCAAAAGGTGGCTGAGCAACTGTCTTTCAGGAAGATACTCACATGTCACATTTAATGGCAAGTCATCCAAAAACAAGTTTTTTTCGAACGGGGTCCCTCAAGGCTCTGTTCTCTCACCAACATTGTTCAACTTATACATGCATGACATTCCAACACCCATAGATAACAAGCTTACCTTATCATCATATGCAGATGATATCACTCTAACATCCACCCACATCAACATCGACACCGCTACAAATAACATACAAACATACATAAACAGGATACAAGACTGGCTCACACACAATAGACTCAAAGCAGCGCCCACAAAATCAACCATCACCTTGCTTACAAGCAACACAAAAGAACACCAGATAACTCCACAGCTTACACTAAACGACAATTCATGTCAACAGCGACAACTAACCCACAACACCCTTGCCACTACATGTACAATCATGCACCGACACCTCGCACCATTAAGGTAACACCAGAGAGACAGTATAACCAAATACTCTATTCCATACCACCCCCCACAGACATCACACAGTACAGAAAACACATACACACATACCTAACCCACAAAGCACTGACACGACTCGGTCCGAATGCGGTCCTAGGTGCGAAGCCGCCACCCATTAACAAGTCAGAGACCGGACTGAGCAGATCAAATCGAGTTAACTTAGCACGATTCCGATGTGCACATCACCCCAACTTACGGACATATAAACACAGACTAGACAACGCCACAGACGACACCTGCCACCTGTGCCAGAACACACCACAACCATTTGAACACATGATGACAGACTGTACCGCTCTAGCACAATATAGAACACAACACACCATCACTAGTGCGCTGAACCTCTGGTCCACTCCGGAGAGGGCGATCGGTTACCTGAGTGCCCCGGCTTGCTCGATCAGGGTGGGCTGATCGGCTAACCAACAACAACAACCAGTGATATAAATGGATGAATTAGTGCTAGCATTTCTTTAAATTTATCTTACAGATACATAGATTAGAACAACAGTTACAGGTTAACTGGATGAACTATGTGACAATGAAGGAAATCATCGATATCTGAATTTATGAAATATAAATTGCATGTATTCAAATGTGCGTGTTCATCCTGGTCTTTTTTAAAGGGCTGATATATATATATATATATATATAACTGCAATGACCACGCAGTATATTAATGTATAGAAACGACGTAAGTATAGAGGAGCGTTCTGCACACGAGGAAGAGAAATAACGAACAAATGAAAAATGAGGTACCCGCCAGGGAATCGAACCCAGGATCTTCCAATTGCCGGTCAGATATGCTATCCACTACACCACAGGCCTCGATCATTTGTTCGTTATTTCTCTTCCTCGTGTGCAGAACGCTCCTCTATACTTACGTCGTTTCTATACATATATATATATATATGTATATATATATATATATATATATATATATATATATATATATATATACAGGGTGTACATAAAGTCAGGATCTATTTTTGTGAAGTACTTGGAAATTATATGGAATTCAATCATAAAATGATAAAGTGGTAACATTTATTAAATAATTAAGAGTAGGATTCGACGTGACGCCCATCAGTATCCCTGCACAGCTCAAATCGTTCCGCAGCATTTCTAAACACATTCTGGAGCATTTGCGGGGTTACGTTATCTGCAGCAGTTCGTATACGTGTACATAAGTTTTCAAGACTCGTAATCTTCGTCTGATAGACGTGCGATTTGATAAAGCCCCATGCAAAGAAATCTAAAGGGGTTAAATCTGGTGATCTCGCTGGCCAAGGTCAGTAGTATAGCCGAAAAAGGGGAGAGTACAAGAATGTTGCAAGTGATGACGTAATGCTGCAAAGGGGGGTGGGGGTTGTTGCAAAGGGGGGAGGGCGGTTGCAAAAAATATTTAAAAAAAAGAAAAAAAAGAAAAAAAATTCCCCCAAACGGGGGGTGCTGCAGGTGCAACAAGGAAAACTTGGAGGCGGCGTTATCCCCCAAGAGAAAGAAGGAGGAGAGAAAGGAGGAGAGAAAGGAGGAGGAGAGGTGTTCACCTGGCAGGAGCCAAGTGCACATTAAGACTTCAGCCGAGTAGGCGTTGTTTTTAGCAGTATTATTGTATACATTATTATTATATACGCCTAATCAGCCAGTTGGCTGTAAATGGCTTGAGTTGCCAGATAGCGCCATGTATTCATTTAATCGAAGACTGAGTTGCTAGATACCATTGTATACATTATTATAGACTCCTAATCAGCCAGTTGGCTGTAAATGGCTTGAGTTGCCAGATAGCGCCATGTATTCTCTAATCCAGTGGTTCCAAAACCCGGGGTCGCGACCCCAAATGGGGTCGCAAGCCTCATCACAAAGGGTCGCAGGGAGCCAATGTGGTCGATGGGGTCGCAAGTGTCTTTGCAAGGGTCACAGCCATTGTAAATAGGCCAGGTGTCATGAGAAAACATCTGTCTGGCATTATATATCCGGTCAGGTCAGGGGACTAGCGCGGTCATTTTTTCTGCGGTCAGTAAAGTGGGAGAGGCATGTGAGGTCGGGTTAGGTCACCGGATTAACAGCAGGTACCTAGTGTTAAGCCTTTTCTGACCCAAGACTCAGCCACACGTCACTGACAACCCACAGTCCCACACTGAAGGTTCAGCTGCACTGATCAACTCATTTTACTCCTGATCATCGACCAAAGAGGACGTCCAGTTGTCATCGATACTGACGACAATATCAGGTATTTATATTTCCAACGCTATCCAGTAGTAATTGATGCTACGTATGTGGGTTTTATTTGCACACAATTACAATTGCATTCTGAGTGTTAGATTTATTGCCATACAATTATAATTACGGCATTCGAATTTTGTGTTTTATAATTCGATAATGATATCTGCTTCCAACTATTTTTATTAAAATTATCATTATTTCAAATTCATAATTACTGCTTTCAATTGCAATCTGTGCTACCACATATTATGATCTTGTGTTTTATCATGCACTACTAAATGTTAATTATTGGTTTGTGATTCTAATTATTATATTATCGTGCAATTTAATCATTGGATTGGAATTTTGTGTGCTCTTAGAACGCACTTATAATAATTAATGGTTGGTGGTTTTGTTTAATAATTTTATTGGTATGCAATTGTAATTCTGTATGTGTTTGGATTATTAATGTTTTGTGATTTTGTTTTATTGATAACTGATGTTTTGATGTTTAATAATTCTGTGTGCTTACAACATGTTGATAACTGATGTTTTCTGACTGTTTAATAATTTTGTGTGCTTACAACATCTTGATAACTGATGTTTTCTGACTATGTTTAATAATTATCTGTGTTTACAACATGTTGATAACTGATGTTTTGTGAAATTGTGACTATGTTTAATAATTCTGTGTGCTTACAACTTGATATAACATTATAACTGATGTTTTCTGACTATGTTTAATAATTCTGTGTTCTTTACAACATATTTATAACTGATGTTTTGTGACTGTTTTATAATTCAGTGATCTTACAATGTATTTATAACTGATGCTTTACGATTTTATTACTGATTTGTAATTTTTTTTTCTCTCTCAGTACACTGAAAATCAATGTTTTGTTATTTGTTTTATTGTCGTGAACAGTCTTATAATTTTGAGTTTTCTTAAAGCATGTGGATAATTGTTTAGTAATTCTGTGTTTAATATGTATCTTTATATTACAGGCGTAATGGACAAGTTTTTGCAAAAGTCATCAGAGCCGCCCAACAAGAAGAGAAAACGCTCAGTCAATTCATCATTTCTGGACAAATATGGAATAGCTGACGTCGCTGGTAGAGGGATTTGTGTTGTGTGTTCGAGGGAAATCGCTGCCGAATCCTTGAAACCAAATAAGCTGCAGAGACACTTGGATACTCATGCCAACATTGCTTTACTGCCAGAAGAGGCTCGAAGACGAATTTTTCAACAGCGTTACAACCATTTGACAAAATCTCAGTCTGTTCTTACCAAAGCTCTTACTCAGAAAGAGAAGATGGAAATCTTCTCATACAAGACGGCTTTCCTCATTGCTCGGGAAAAACGTCCATTCGTGGAGGGTGAAACGGTTATAAAACCGTCGTTAAGAATTTTTAGTGAAATATTTGAAGGAGAACCATTTGCCAAGAAAATTAGTCAAGCTGCTGATGATGTTACTTTGAGCAATAACACAATGACACGACGCATCCAGTGTATTGCAGTGGACCTGAAGGAGCAAATTTTAGAAGACTTCAGAAATTCCCCATGGACAGCATTGGCAGTGGATGAGTCAACGGATATCACATCACAGCCCCAGCTTCTGGCCTTCGGTAGGTTTCTCAAGGAATTCGTGGTAGCTGAAGAGCTGCTTGCGTGCATTTCACTTGAAACCACCACAAGAGGCGAAGATATTTTTAATGCTATAAACAAGTTCTTCACAGAAAACAACATTTTACTGGAGTAAAGTATGCGAATGTAGCATGGATGGTGCCCCATCAATGATGGGAAAGAATATAGGATTGCGTGGAATACTATCAAGAATGCATCCTCACATCAAAATAAATCACTGCATCATCCATCGACAGAGCTTGTCATCAAAAGACATGTCTCTGAGCTTCTCTGACGTGATGCAAGTAGTCATTACAACTGTCAACCACGTCAAGGCGAGAGATCTGAATTCCAGCATGTTCAAGCAGTTGTGCATTGCTGAAAATAGTGAACATCAGACACTGCTAATGCATACTGCTGTCAGATGGCTTTCTCGGGGGAAAACCCTGAAAAGAGTTTTCCTTCTTCGCAGTGAACTGGCATCGTTCCTACAAGATCAGGGTCATAAGAATGCTCATTATTTCCATGACCCCCACTTCCTTGCTCGTCTTGCACTTCTTACAGACATATTTGAGCATGTTAATAAACTTAATACTGAACTTCAGGGGAAAGGTAAATGGGTGTTTGATCTCCAGTCTGCTATAAAGGCTTTTGTCAGCAAGTTGCAGATACTTAGAGAACAAGCTGAAGCTGACAGTTTCTGTCTTTTCCCTCACTACTTGGAATTTACAGCTACGATGGATTTGGACTTTGATGAAACACTGGACCTCACTGAGGAGAAACAGGATTTACTGGAATATTTGCAGAAACTGGCAGCAAATTTCCATGATAGATTCCCTGAGTTGCTTACTGAGTCGTATGATTTTGTTCAGTTTCCGTTGAAGACAGATGCAAAACAGTGTGGCTCTTTTGCACTAGAAATAGCAGAATTACAGGCTGACAATGAGGCAAGGGTGAATTTTGATATCTATGATGACGTAGAAAAGTTCTGGATTACTTTACCAGAGAGACATTCGACTGTTCAAAATCGAGCTATCAAAGTTCTGGTACAATTTGGAACCACCTATATCTGTGAGGCAGCTTTCTCGTCAATGGTATTTATGAAAAATGAGTACCGTAACCATATTTCAAACATCAACTTAGAAAATTGTATGCTATGTTCCTTAACCTCATATACCCCCAGGTACAAAAAATTAATCAAATCCTAATGTACACATGTCAGATATGAAATATGCCACTGTTATAGCATATCAGACATATGATAGAGTAGGAACTTAGAATATTGATTGATATGTTGTTTTATATTACATATTAAACATGAGAGAGTTGTAAATAGTTTCTGACAATGTTTACTTTTACACTCTTGAGTTATGTAATACATTTCCTTATTTGTTTTTACAGTTAAATAAATACGTATAAAAATATCTCTATTTATTTTAAGATTCTTCCTCACTAGATAAAATTATATATAATATATATATATATATATATATATATATATATATATATATACTTGTTCTTCGAAATGACTTGGGGTCGCACTGGATAGGCAACAGCACTAGAAGGGGTCGCACTGGAAAATGCTTGGGAACCCCTGCTCTAATCGAAGACCGAGTTGCCAGATACCATTGTATACATTATTATAGACTCCTAATCAGCCAGTTGGCTTAGAAGGCTTAAATATTGCCAGATACCGCAATACCGTTGTATGCATTATTATATTTCTTAAAAGAATACCGGTAGTAGGTTTAGAAGGCGTAACAATTAAGTAAAACAACATTGCATCATTCTGTTTATTATAAATATATAGAAAATAAATATACATTTCAATTGAGGAATATGCATATAACAGTACAGGAAATATATACACACAATTATGATATATAAAATAAAATATACATTTCAAATAAATATACACTTCAATAGAAATATGTACATAACAGTACAGGATAAATATCACGCAAAATATATATATAAATACAAATCAATAGAAATATGCGTATAATCAGTACAGGAGAAATGTCAAGCAAAATATATATATAAAAATACAATTCACTTTTTTTTCAAAATACTAAACTCGGTCTTAATCGAGTTTACAATTACATCATTATTGCTCTGCATTACGCAGTATATGCGGCTTAATAATATTTCACCGCTTAAAGTATAGGGAAACCTGTATTCGATATGAAGGGCTTTCATATCGTTCAGTACTATTTTTGTTCCCACTTTACAACCGGTTGGTAAGTCATCTTTAAACACGTCTAGAATACAATCAAAAGCACGCACAAAGAGTTCATCGTTAGCTACATTATTAAATACAAGTTAATAAACACGCTTTTCCAATCGAGGGTTTATTTCTACCGACTCGAGCTTTTCAATCGTGAACTCACTCAACATAGCGGCAATTGAAATAATCTTCTAAATCGTTACGACAACTGCGCGTTATATAAAGAAACAGTTCTTCAGGGTGAACGGTGTAGGTGAGCTCAGCCTTGTACCGATCAATTGCTTGGTACCAAAGTTCATGGTATTTCAAAGAGTCTAAACTTTTTAAATAAACGTCCAGCTCTAGACCATTCTCACCAGCCCTACACTCGGTAAACCCATCGAGCAGAGCGGTGTAGGCGTATTCAAGTACTGTATCAAAATAAAGCATGTCCGTAACACGCGCGTCTAATATAGGTTTCAGCTTACGGAATCCGACGATTTCAAACATTCTGTCGAGGATGAAACGGTTTCGCGTAGGAATAAGAGCGTTATTATCAGAAGCATGCTTCCACATCAGCCGTATATCAATGCACGGCCGATCGTTTTTATACACAACGTACATACAACGGCGTATGAGGGTGCGTCACTAATCTGCTCTCTTCTTGTACCTACGTTAACAGGTATTTTATAACGATCTTCACTCCACTTCTCAACTATCACAAAGATTCTATTCATCTCCTCGATACTTAAATAAACCCGTTTGTTTGTCGGTCTACATTCCGTTTCCAGTACATAGCTAATGGTACCGGAATTACGCCTGAACACGCGCAACGATTTCGTCACGGACACATCGTACGAGGCGTTGAGAATGCTGCTCAAAGGAAGTTCCATCGTATTCGAGGAGCGCACGTCCACTCGGCTCAAGCTCTGAGATAACTATGAGCCGTGTGAGGCACGCAGGTAGGCAGGAATGGTTCGACGGGCGGCTGACTCGATGATACGTGAATGGGCTTGTTCGTATGACCGCGAGTCGAATTATTGTACATATTTCGGTACAAGAATATCACTACCAGCCTACGCACCAGACAGTTTGGGTAAGAACTAGGAACATTTTATGTTTTACTAAACATCTCCACACTCCGGCGCACTATTTGAGAGGAACATATGTTCATATTTTTCCTTTCTGCCCAACAAACGATACTCGTCTCTAAACTCTGTTAAAAATTCACGCAGGGCACTAGCCACAACCTCACTACGAACCTCATCATGATATACGTTAATATAGTGATAAAAATACTTAAGATTGTCCATGATCACGAGATTCACATTTTCAGTCGTAGGGTATGAGTAATCGACATGGTGTAGCATGACGTAATACCGCTTGTCACACCACCCATCAGCAAGACTCATTATCCATACCTGCTGCTTCTCTTCTGCACGCGTTGTTTCTTTTACTTCACGGTGTATGTGAGACTTTATAAAGTTTAGCTCTGCAGTATACTTCAGCACATCGTCTGTGCAACGAAAGCCTTCAACGGTCTCACCAGAACATCCGTAGAGTATTTGTACATCTTGGAACTTCGCACAATCCAATGTGTTTTTAAAAGAGGCATAGGAGGGAGAATAGGAAGTTTTTCGGTATCCACCACATCCTGGCACTTTACTGAATACCATTTCGTAAACGTTGTACAAGCAATATTAAAGGTAGCCATTTGAATACACGTCTGATCTGAATACACGTCTGACCTCTCGGGCATACTGCGGTCGACTGACCACGCAGAGACTCCCAGATAGTAGCATGACTCACGGTCTTACAGTGGGCGGAGCTTAGAACTTTCACCTACACACACACACACACACACACACACACACACACACACACACACACAAAGGGGAAAGTGAAACGCTATTTGAAACATGATTTATTTAACAAACGAGATATTCAAGTTATATATATTTACAAATACGATTTAATAAACGAGATAGTCAAGTTATATATATATATATATATATATATATATATATATAATATATATATATATATATATAAATATTTACAAATAGATACGATTACATACAAGACGTGTGAGTTAGAAGCATCATTGGTATCCAAAGGGTACGGTATCATAGGTACCAGGTAACTGGTAACGTTTCCTATAGGTGTTACGGCACACCATCGTACCCCTAAGTTCCTTCACGCCCCCCAGCTTCTGCGCCCGAAAATTGTGGGTGCCTACAATTAGTTGGGGAGGTTGTTCATCATCGTCCAAACATACTAGATCCTTCAACGACTCAAAGTTAACAACCTCCCGATTCGCATGGTTGAGCGTAATACCCTTTGCCTTCACGATATATTTCATTTCCTCCCCCACCCTGACCCGTACCCCATAAGTCTTAGGTCCTGTTGAGGCAAAAGAGTCGGCGTATGCGTTGTCCCCATACTCATCCTTGATCTCATCAGTGAGCTCGCCGAGGAACTCCCCAATAGTGGGCATGTATTCACCCTCCCTCTCTGTGAATATCACGCTATCTGTATCGGCATACAATACTCTCAGCCCAAGAGAATGCAATAGACCCCAAAGTTTTATACGGGCGTAGGCTGTTGTGAAGCTGACCACAGGTATGTTTGTAACCCTTGAGGTATCTGTGGCAAATTCAGTCTTGTTGTACTTTATTACGTAAGTATTACCTACATTTACGATCTCCATGACCTCTTTATCGGGGGCATTGGCATAATCCCAGACATCGCTATAACTTTGTGCCAAATGAATGCTCCATCTGCCGGTATTCTGCGTAAATTTTCCTCATAGACTGTTTAGACACAACTTTGCACTAAAGCGCTTGCCAGGATTCTTTACAATTTGGACACGATCAAGTTGTATACCTTCGCGGTCGCGGTAACGTTGAATATAGGCAGACTTTTCATCTTCGGTATCAACTCCTCGCGGATACCCTGATGCCTCAAACTTATCCTTCAAAAAGGTGTTTATATATGGTGTGAAAAGGTTGGGTAGCTTCTGAAACCTCCACACCTCATGTATCTTCAGTATTCTATAACCATGGCGCACGGCTAGGGCCAACTCAGGACTTGTATATACGCCTCTGATCTTACGCTGGTGGGTTATACGGTTACATTCGCCGTTATCCTCTTCCCCACTTCACGCACAGGGGAAACATGAGCTTGTCGTCGATAACGACAGGTAAGATCGGCATCCATAAATTGCGTGGGGGGAGTACGTCTACGAAAGAGAGCCCAAAGTAACGATCATTCAAATTTTTTGAAAATTCATTGATGGAGGGTAGGCTAGGTCCCGCCAGTTTCTCAGGAGCGCCCACGGGGTACGGATTGCTCTTCATCACGTACGGGTATATAGAACAGAAATCGTAGTAATGGAGCTTCACGCCCTCCGTAGGTGGAAAGTATAGTCTGAAAGGATTTGTACGTCCTCCAAACAAGCTATCACCACATTTGAGAGGATCCAGCACAAATGAACGCTTGATCGTTTTTATTTCCTCACGGTACACCTCATCTGTCTCCATCCGTGCATCATATTCATGCTCCCACAAGACTTTGTGAGTGAACTGTGATCCTATAAGTTGATCGCGGGTGCGGGTCGATGCAAGACAGTCGGCAGGAGACCTACCGTGGATATCTCCGGTGATTCCGCACTCAGGACGGGGGCATCCATGCCACCAGCAACCGTTAAAGGAGTACACAGTCTTCACACCAGTGACACGGTTTTCACTTAACCCATCAACCCAAAAACACGTCCATTAATATTAATGGGTACTTCACCCGTGTTGCGGGTGTGCTTTATGTATAAACCTGTCTGTTGCTGTAGGTGCATGAGCCAGTAAATAGCCTTGTGCCCGTAACTGCGGGGATTGTTTCGGTGAATAATGGCTAAGGTGTCTTTCGGCATGAAGTTATTCTTGAACACCGTAAAACATAATGATGCGATGGTGGTTGCGACTTGCAGTGGATCGCATTTGAAACGGGCTATGTACATCCTTCTAAAGGCCTGGAAACATACTCTAAGCACGCGCACATCATTCACGCAATAACGCTCACATTCATCAGCTATATTGTAAGGGTTACTTTCATTAAAACTGTCGTAGTATCGATCAAAGTCTTCACGTTCATCCATACAGTCAAATAATGTTTGGGGGGTGGTGGGCCTACGTATTTTAAAGTCTCGCTGGTGAGGAAAGTGTAAGGGAAGTATCCTTTGGAAACTTCAGCTGCTACTCCCATCACCTTGGGTAGCTTTGCTAATTTACAAGGTGTGAATAATAAAGTATCTTTAAATTGTACATTGCCTCTTATCTGCATCTGTATTAATTTGTTGCCTCTTTTCAATGGATCACCTGTAAATATCTCAGAGGATTCGTGTTCAAGCAACTCCTTATAAAGGAACTGCGTGTCAAACTTTGCCCCGTTATGGGCGAGAATATACACAGTCATTGTTTTGAACTTGTCGGCTAACTTGACAATATAGGACACAAATAGTTTCACAGGACTATCGCTGACATTCGTTTTAAAAACGTTTGTCCGTTTACCACATTTGGGCACTCGTCACATTCGATATCCATACACTCATCACAGATAGTCTGGCTCACAAGTAAATGTGGAATTACCTCTTTGGTTTCAGCGTTCGTATATGTTTCTATATCGTAGTATACAGTTATACAAGGGTTATTTTTAGGCTTAGCATCTTTCATATAACATACATGCTTTACTCCATCCGCCTTATATTCCTCCTGGCATGTAGGACAGTGAATTACGTCACACTTGTGCTTAAATTTTCCCCAATTATCCATTGTGTGAAACATACCACATTCACAGATTCTCATTTTCCTGCACGTGCCAATTGATTTATGGAAATCAAAACAGCTATTATTGAAAAATGTGCGTCTACACACATCACAGTCTCTCTTCTCAGCTTCAACTACACGGCTTTCACATTTGGTGCTTTTACACTGCTCACATACCATGTGACATTCTTTACAATGTCTCACTATATCATCCGCAAACTCGAGGCACCCCTTACACAAATCTTGATGTCTCCCATATTTTCGACTTTTGTCATAACTCGCGTAAAGCCATCTTATATTACGGATGGGGAGATACGTTGTCCCTGACAATCCTAAAATAAGTAGGGGCATTGTACGATCTCTCACACAGCTTTTAAAAACATACACAGTCCTACGACGATCATCCAACCCAAACACAACTATGCGGACATTCATTTCCTGTTCTACCCTTCTCAGCTCTTCAGGACCCATATTACAGTCAAATTCAAGTTCACAGTCTACAGCTAGTTTACGGGCACGCTCCACGACTGTAGGCAACCAAATTTTTTGAGTTCGTGTATTTTGTACAGTAAACATACGTGCTAAGAGTACTGCTATAAAGCCGCAACCACGATCGACGTTTATATGCCGTCTATAAATAGCTTGAGAATTGAGGTTAAGAGTATACGGTATGGCACTATGACCGCAACACGGTATACATGGTCAATATTTACCATGAAGTTGTCCATATTGAAGGCTATACTACTTTGGGCGGCTTGCATTATACGTCCTAATATATATTCTACATCTTCAGTCGCCAAACGTCTAAATGGCACTATCACCCAATAATCGTCTACATCACCGTCATCTGACCCGAATCCAAAGGACAGACTCGTCCTGACTTCACGCTCGTCGCGATTCTGAAGAGCAAACTCTATAATACGCTCTACAACCCGGCGTAGTCCGCGCTCAATACCATTGCTATACATGACTCTAGGGTCGACCCTGACTCTATACCGATTTCTAGTCAAGGCTGGGGTGGGGGCTGCGGCGCACCAATTCGAGCGTTATATCTTCCTCAACAGAACGGGGGGCGGCGGATGAATTAGGGGGTATATTAGCGGAAGGTGCTGCTGATGGGGGCCTGTTGCGTAGGAGGTTGATGGTTGGGGCTCTATTATTGTAGACTTAACAGAACGGGGAGCGGCGGATGAATAAGGGGATATATTAGGTGCTGCTGGGGGGCTTGTTGCGTAAGAGGTTGAGGGTTGTGGATCTATTACCGCTGCAACAGGCGCGTATTTCGGTCGCTTTATACCTGACGCGGGGATTTCATACCTCCGCTTTGGACGTGTTACCGGTATCGCTTTTGAGGGTTCAGGGGAGGAGATCACAACTACACTGTCGTCGAGGTCATCCGTAATGATGGGCTGCTCTACCTCATCGTCATTCACGGTTCTGTGGGAGAAGAAATATAAGGAACAGCACTCAAAATTTGTAATATTTTGTAAATGACCCACTTAGGAGTGTGACGTGTTAGAAATGGACTCTGTAGAAAAATTCAGATTCACGAGCCCATCCACATGTATTATATCTGGACCTACAGGATGTGGTAAAACTGTGTTTATGCTTAAAATCATTAAAGAAAAGGGGGAGATGTTCTCGAAATTTGTGCATAAAGTTATATGGTGCTATTCGACGTATCAATCAGTGTTCAACGAGTACCAAGATGATATTTTGTTCCACAAAGGCGTATATGACGTTAATTCGTTAAAGGGAAATGAACATACAATCATTGTAATTGACGATCTCATGTTGGAGATGGATAAAACGTTTGCCGAGACATTTACAGTATTCTCCCACCATCTTAACATAAGCGTGTTCTTCATCAATCAGAATCTATTTTTCAAAAATAGATACATGCGCGATGTGTCGTTAAATACGCAATATCTAGTCTTATTCGCGCAACGTAGAGATGTATCACAAATTGGGGTATTAGCCAATCAAATGTTCCCGAATCAGCGTAAGGAGTTTTTGGAAGTTTATAAAGAAGCTACAAGCACGCGTTACGGATATTTGCTTTGCGACCTTCATCCGCGAAACACGTTTAGAGTGCTTCTGCGAACGAATATGTTTCCAAACGAGCCTGAAACGGTGTATATTCCAGAATGACAAAGAGACTAAAGAAATACCGTGAATTAATAAAAATCTATCATCGACTGCCCCGGGCAATGCAGCAGATGTTTATTAAAAATATCGATGCCGACTTTTTAAAATGCATCTGTGAAATCTGTCTTAACGTTATAAATTGCAATGTATCAATGAAAACCCATCAGAAGGCTCGCCTACGCCGCTACAAGAACATAATACGTGCACTCGCTCTTAAAAGCCAAACTGTAGCGAAGAAAAAACGAATTATTGTACAAACAGGAGGGTCATTTCTCCCATCTTATTTTCAGTTTGGGTCCTTTACTGACTAGATTAATATAATGAAGAAAGTGGTAGTGATTCCCCACGAGGTGTACGCGTCACTGCAAAGGAATCCAGACACGTATCTAGATCCCCGTAAAAGCAGACTTAAAAGAATGGAAAGCGAATTGTTAGCCCTATTAAACAGTGAAAAAACACCTGATGAGAAAAGAATCTTATACGAAGAAGCTCTGCAGAAATTTCTTCACGAGTACGAAAATTATAAGAGCCCTACAGAGATTCCTGTGGTTATTAGGCACAGCACGGGGGACGATGGCGACATAGGATCTGTGCCCGACGACACAGCTGACCAACCAAAAAGATTAGCCACACAACATATCGAACATGTATTAAAAAATACCCTCCCACTTACATTGAGGAGTAAAGGCTTAAGTCTTTATAATCTATTGAATGAGGATCCCGCCATACAATGGACCGATACAGGGGAGATCATTGTGGAAGGATCAAAGGTACAGGGATCGAATATCGTAGACATTGTCCATGATCTGGTGAGAAAGTGGGATAGGCCATCACCATCAGGATGGAAGCATATTAAAGCAAGACTACAACAAATAAATGTCCCTAAAACGTTGATAGGAAATCTGAACAGATTAAAACTTGGAACATGCAACGCCTGTGACACAATTGAAGGCGCCGTCACCCCCGGCGGTAACACCTTTGAAGAGGAGCAAGAAGAGGTTAAACCAACCCTACCCACGTGCCTCTAAAATACGCAAATGGCTAACGTATTAACTAAACGCTATTATGACATTTCTACCCCATCCTCTTACGGCGGCGTAGATAGACTGTACAGAAGTGTTTACGGAGTAGGAAAAAAAGATGTTGAAAGATTTTTGAGGGAGAAGGACGCTTATACGCTTCATAAGCCTGTGAGAAAAAGGTTTAAAACAGCCAAGACAACGGCTTCCTCGATTGATTCTATTTGGCAAGCAGATTTAACAGACATGCAAAGATATTCTGTGTATAACGATGGTTACCGCTACATTCTATTCATCTAGAGCAGTGGTTCTTAACCTTTTTACTACCATGCCCCCTCTAGGAATTGGTCCTTCCCTCCACGCCCCCCTTCAATCAAAATAACATTCTCAATAACTTCTCAATATTAGCCCATGCTCTCGTTAAGAGAATAACAAATACAATTAGAGAAATTCCTGTTTCTAGGGGGGCGCGCCCCCCAGGTTAAGAACCACTGATCTAGAGAATACGTCTGTTATGAATAGAATGTAGCGGTAACCATCGTTATACACAGAATATCTTTGCATGTCTGTTAAATCTGCTTGCCAAATAGAATCAACCGAGGAAGCCGTTTAGTCCAGGCAATCTAGAGCAAAAATAGCTTCAACCTGGGCAAAATTGCTTCAGAGGCTTTGTAAACTGTTTCCAGCTCAGGAACCATTGCA
The DNA here is from genome assembly GCA_023014485.1 of Bathynomus jamesi. Lineage (NCBI taxonomy): Eukaryota > Metazoa > Arthropoda > Malacostraca > Isopoda > Cirolanidae > Bathynomus > Bathynomus jamesi. Next base: position 849,473 of record JAJOZX010000630.1, read on the forward strand.
GAATAACATATCCAAAATCCGACAAAATTGGACCCCGGGAACACCCCCAAAAATGAAATTCAAAATGGCGGACTGGCAGTTTCCTACTGGATGAACTATGTGACAATGAAGGAAATCATCGATATCTGAATTTATGAAATATAAATTGCATGTATTCAAATGTGCGTGTTCATCCTGGTCTTTTTTAAAGGGCTGATATATATATATATATATATATATAACTGCAATGACCACGCATTATATTAATGTATAGAAACGACGTAAGTATAGAGGAGCGTTCTGCACACGAGGAAGAGAAATAACGAACAATGAAAAATGAGGTACCCGCCCGGGAATCGAACCCAGGATCTTCCAATTGCCGGTCAGATATGCTATCCACTACACCACAGGCCTCGATCATTTGTTCGTTATTTCTCTTCCTCGTGTGCAGAACGCTCCTCTATACTTACGTCGTTTCTATACATATATATATATATATGTATATATATATATATATATATATATATATTATATATATATATATATATATATATATACAGGGTGTACATAAAGTCAGGATCTATTTTTGTGAAGTACTTGGAAATTATATGGAATTCAATCATAAAATGATAAAGTGGTAACATTTATTAAATAATTAAGAGTAGGATTCGACGTGACGCCCATCAGTATCCCTGCACAGCTCAAATCGTTCCGCAGCATTTCTAACACATTCTGGAGCATTTGCGGGTTACGTTATCTGCAGCAGTTCGTATACGTGTACATAAGTTTTCAAGACTCGTAATCTTCGTCTGATAGACGTGCGATTTGATAAAGCCCCATGCAAAGAAATCTAAAGGGGTTAAATCTGGTGATCTCGCTGGCCAAGGTCAGTAGTATAGCCGAAAAAGGGAGAGTACAAGAATGTTGCAAGTGATGACGTAATGCTGCAAAGGGGGGTGGGGTTGTTGCAAAGGGGGGAGGGCGGTTGCAAAAAATATTTAAAAAAGAAAAAAAAGAAAAAAAATTCCCCCAAACGAGGGGTGCTGCAGGTGCAACAAGGAAAACTTGGAGGCGGCGTTATCCCCCAAGAGAAAGAAGGAGGAGAGAAAGGAGGAGAGAAAGGAGGAGGAGAGGTGTTCACCTGGCAGGAGCCAAGTGCACATTAAGACTTCAGCCGAGTAGGCGTTGTTTTTAGCAGTATTATTGTATACATTATTATTATATACGCCTAATCAGCCAGTTGGCTGTAAATGGCTTGAGTTGCCAGATAGCGCCATGTATTCATTTAATCGAAGACTGAGTTGCCAGATACCATTGTATACATTATTATAGACTCCTAATCAGCCAGTTGGCTGTAAATGGCTTGAGTTGCCAGATAGCGCCATGTATTCTCTAATCCAGTGGTTCCCAAACCCGGGGTCGCGACCCCAAATGGGGTCGCAAGCCTCATCACAAAGGGTCGCAGGGAGCCAATGTGGTCGATGGGGTCGCAAGTGTCTTTGCAAGGGTCACAGCCATTGTAAATAGGCCAGGTGTCATGAGAAAACATCTGTCTGGCATTATATATCCGGTCAGGTCAGGGGACTAGCGCGGTCATTTTTTCTGCGGTCAGTAAAGTGGGAGAGGCATGTGAGGTCGGGTTAGGTCACCGGATTAACAGCAGGTACCTAGTGTTAAGCCTTTTCTAACCCAAGACTCAGCCACACGTCACTGACAACCCACAGTCCCACACTGAAGGTTCAGCTGCACTGATCAACTCATTTTACTCCTGATCATCGACCAAAGAGGACGTCCAGTTGTCATCGATACTGACGACAATATCAGGTATTTATATTTCCAACGCTATCCAGTAGTAATTGATGCTACGTATGTGGGTTTTATTTGCACACAATTACAATTGCATTCTGAGTGTTAGATTTATTGCCATACAATTATAATTACGGCATTCGAATTTTGTGTTTTATAATTCGATAATGATATCTGCTTCCAACTATTTTTATTAAAATTATCATTATTTCAAATTCATAATTACTGCTTTCAATTGCAATCTGTGCTACCACATATTATGATCTTGTGTTTTATCATGCACTACTAAATGTTAATTATTGGTTTGTGATTCTAATTATTATATTATCGTGCAATTTAATCATTGGATTGGAATTTTGTGTGCTCTTAGAACGCACTTATAATAATTAATGGTTGGTGGTTTTGTTTAATAATTTTATTGGTATGCAATTGTAATTCTGTATGTGTTTGGATTATTAATGTTTTGTGATTTTGTTTTATTGATAACTGATGTTTTGATGTTTAATAATTCTGTGTGCTTACAACATGTTGATAACTGATGTTTTCTGACTGTTTAATAATTTTGTGTGCTTACAACATCTTGATAACTGATGTTTTCTGACTATGTTTAATAATTCTCTGTGTTTACAACATGTTTAACTGATGTTTTGTGAAATTGTGACTATGTTTAATATTCTGTGTGCTTACAACTTGATATAACATTATAACTGATGTTTTCTGACTATGTTTAATAATTCTGTGTTCTTTACAACATATTTATAACTGATGTTTTGTGACTGTTTTATAATTCAGTGATCTTACAATGTATTTATAACTGATGCTTTACGATTTTATTACTGATTTGTAATTTTTTTCTCTCTCTCAGTACACTGAAAATCAATGTTTTGTTATTTGTTTTATTGTCGTGAACAGTCTTATAATTTTGAGTTTTCTTAAAGCATGTGGATAATTGTTTAGTAATTCTGTGTTTAATATGTATCTTTATATTACAGGCGTAATGGACAAGTTTTTGCAAAAGTCATCAGAGCCGCCCAACAAGAAGAGAAAACGCTCAGTCAATTCATCATTTCTGGACAAATATGGAATAGCTGACGTCGCTGGTAGAGGGATTTGTGTTGTGTGTTCGAAGGAAATCGCTGCCGAATCCTTGAAACCAAATAAGCTGCAGAGACACTTGGATACTCATGCCAACATTGCTTTACTGCCAGAAGAGGCTCGAAGACGAATTTTTCAACAGCGTTACAACCATTTGACAAAATCTCAGTCTGTTCTTACCAAGCTCTTACTCAGAAAGAGAAGATGGAAATCTTCTCATACAAGACGGCTTTCCTCATTGCTCGGGAAAAACGTCCATTCGTGGAGGGTGAAACGGTTATAAAACCGTCGTTAAGAATTTTTAGTGAAATATTTGAAGGAGAACCATTTGCCAAGAAAATTAGTCAAGCTGCTGATGATGTTTACTTTGAGCAATAACACAATGACACGACGCATCCAGTGTATTGCAGTGGACCTGAAGGAGCAAATTTTAGAAGACTTCAGAAATTCCCCATGGACAGCATTGGCAGTGGATGAGTCAACGGATATCACATCACAGCCCCAGCTTCTGGCCTTCGGTAGGTTTCTCAAGGAATTCGTGGTAGCTGAAGAGCTGCTTGCGTGCATTTCACTTGAAACCACCACAAGAGGCGAAGATATTTTTAATGCTATAAACAAGTTCTTCACAGAAAACAACATTTTACTGGAGTAAAGTATGCGAATGTAGCATGGATGGTGCCCCATCAATGATGGGAAAGAATATAGGATTGCGTGGAATACTATCAAGAATGCATCCTCACATCAAAATAAATCACTGCATCATCCATCGACAGAGCTTGTCATCAAAAGACATGCTCTGAGCTTCTCTGACGTGATGCAAGTAGTCATTACAACTGTCAACCACGTCAAGGCGAGAGATCTGAATTCCAGCATGTTCAAGCAGTTGTGCATTGCTGAAAATAGTGAACATCAGACACTGCTAATGCATACTGCTGTCAGATGGCTTTCTCGGGGGAAAACCCTGAAAAGAGTTTTCCTTCTTCGCAGTGAACTGGCATCGTTCCTACAAGATCAGGGTCATAAGAATGCTCATTATTTCCATGACCCCACTTCCTTGCTCGTCTTGCACTTCTTACAGACATATTTGAGCATGTTAATAAACTTAATACTGAACTTCAGGGGAAAGGTAAATGGGTGTTTGATCTCCAGTCTGCTATAAAGGCTTTTGTCAGCAAGTTGCAGATACTTAGAGAACAAGCTGAAGCTGACAGTTTCTGTCTTTTCCCTCACTACTTGGAATTTACAGCTACGATGGATTTGGACTTTGATGAAACACTGGACCTCACTGAGGAGAAACAGGATTTACTGGAATATTTGCAGAAACTGGCAGCAAATTTCCATGATAGATTCCCTGAGTTGCTTACTGAGTCGTATGATTTTGTTCAGTTTCCGTTGAAGACAGATGCAAAACAGTGTGGCTCTTTTGCACTAGAAATAGCAGAATTACAGGCTGACAATGAGGCAAGGGTGAATTTTGATATCTATGATGACGTAGAAAAGTTCTGGATTACTTTACCAGAGAGACATTCGACTGTTCAAAATCGAGCTATCAAAGTTCTGGTACAATTTGGAACCACCTATATCTGTGAGGCAGCTTTCTCGTCAATGGTATTTATGAAAAATGAGTACCGTAACCATATTTCAAACATCAACTTAGAAAATTGTATGCTATGTTCCTTAACCTCATATACCCCCAGGTACAAAAAATTAATCAAATCCTAATGTACACATGTCAGATATGAAATATGCCACTGTTATAGCATATCAGACATATGATAGAGTAGGAACTTAGAATATTGATTGATATGTTGTTTTATATTACATATTAAACATGAGAGAGTTGTAAATAGTTTCTGACAATGTTTACTTTTACACTCTTGAGTTATGTAATACATTTCCTTATTTGTTTTTACAGTTAAATAAATACGTATAAAAATATCTCTATTTATTTTAAGATTCTTCCTCACTAGATAAATTATATATATATATTATATATATATATATATATATATATATATATATATATATATATATATATATATATATATATATACTTGTTCTTCGAAATGACTTGGGGTCGCACTGGATAGGCAACAGCACTAGAAGGGGTCGCACTGGAAAATGCTTGGGAACCCCTGCTCTAATCGAAGACCGAGTTGCCAGATACCATTGTATACATTATTATAGACTCCTAATCAGCCAGTTGGCTTAGAAGGCTTAAATATTGCCAGATACCGCAATACCGTTGTATGCATTATTATATTTCTTAAAAGAATACCGGTAGTAGGTTTAGAAGGCGTAACAATTAAGTAAAAACATTGCATCATTCTGTTTATTATAAATATATAGAAAATAAATATACATTTCAATTGAGGAATATGCATATAACAGTACAGGAAATATATACACACAATTATGATATATAAAATAAAATATACATTTCAAATAAATATACACTTCAATAGAAATATGTACATAACAGTACAGGATAAATATCACGCAAAATATATATATAAATACAAATCAATAGAAATATGCGTATAATCAGTACAGGAGAAATGTCAAGCAAAATATATATAAAAATACAATTCACTTTTTTTTCAAAATACTAAACTCGGTCTTAATCGAGTTTACAATTACATCATTATTGCTCTGCATTACGCAGTATATGCGGCTTAATAATATTTCACCGCTTAAAGTATAGGGAAACCTGTATTCGATATGAAGGGCTTTCATATCGTTCAGTACTATTTTTGTTCCCACTTTACAACCGGTTGGTAAGTCATCTTTAAACACGTCTAGAATACAATCAAAAGCACGCACAAAGAGTTTCATCGTTAGCTACATTATTAAATACAAGTTAATAAACACGCTTTTCCAATCGAGGGTTTATTTCTACCGACTCGAGCTTTTCAATCGTGAACTCAACTCACATAGCGGCAATTGAAATAATCTTCTAAATCGTTACGACAACTGCGCGTTATATAAAGAAACAGTTCTTCAGGGTGAACGGTGTAGGTGAGCTCAGCCTTGTACCGATCAATTGCTTGGTACCAAAGTTCATGGTATTTCAAAGAGTCTAAACTTTTTAAATAACGTCCAGCTCTAGACCATTCTCACCAGCCCTACACTCGGTAAACCCATCGAGCAGAGCGGTGTAGGCGTATTCAAGTACTGTATCAAAATAAAGCATGTCCGTAACACGCGCGTCTAATATAGGTTTCAGCTTACGGAATCCGACGATTTCAAACATTCTGTCGAGGATGAAACGGTTTCGCGTAGGAATAAGAGCGTTATTATCAGAAGCATGCTTCCACATCAGCCGTATATCAATGCACGGCCGATCGTTATTTATACACAACGTACATACAACGGCGTATGAGGGTGCGTCACTAATCTGCTCTCTTCTTGTACCTACGTTAACAGGTATTTTATAACGATCTTCACTCCACTTCTCAACTATCACAAAGATTCTATTCATCTCCTCGATACTTAAATAAACCCGTTTGTTTGTCGGTCTACATTCCGTTTCCAGTACATAGCTAATGGTACCGGAATTACGCCTGAACACGCGCAACGATTTCGTCACGGACACATCGTACGAGGCGTTGAGAATGCTGCTCAAAGAAGTTCCATCGTATTCGAGGAGCGCACGTCCACTCGGCTCAAGCTCTGAGATAACTATGAGCCGTGTGAGGCACGCAGGTAGGCAGGAATGGTTCGACGGGCGGCTGACTCGATGATACGTGAATGGGCTTGTTCGTATGACCGCGAGTCGAATTATTGTACATATTTCGGTACAAGAATATCACTACCAGCCTACGCACCAGACAGTTTGGGTAAGAACTAGGAACATTTTATGTTTTACTAAACATCTCCACACTCCGGCGCACTATTTGAGAGGAACATATGTTCATATTTTTCCTTCTGCCCAACAAACGATACTCGTCTCTAAACTCTGTTAAAAATTCACGCAGGGCACTAGCCACAACCTCACTACGAACCTCATCATGATATACGTTAATATAGTGATAAAAATACTTAAGATTGTCCATGATCACGAGATTCACATTTTCAGTCGTAGGGTATGAGTAATCGACATGGTGTAGCATGACGTAATACCGCTTGTCACACCACCCATCAGCAAGACTCATTATCCATACCTGCTGCTTCTCTTCTGCACGCGTTGTTTCTTTTACTTCACGGTGTATGTGAGACTTTATAAAGTTTAGCTCTGCAGTATACTTCAGCACATCGTCTGTGCAACGAAAGCCTTCAACGGTCTCACCAGAACATCCGTAGAGTATTTGTACATCTTGGAACTTCGCACAATCCAATGTGTTTTTAAAAGAGGCATAGGAGGGAGGAATAGGAAGTTTTTCGGTATCCACCACATCCTGGCACTTTACTGAATACCATTTCGTAAACGTTGTACAAGCAATATTAAAGGTAGCCATTTGAATACACGTCTGATCTGAATACACGTCTGACCTCTCGGGCATACTGCGGTCGACTGACCACGCAGAGACTCCCAGATAGTAGCATGACTCACGGTCTTACAGTGGGCGGAGCTTAGAACTTTCACCTACACACACACACACACACACACACACACACACACACACACACACACACACAAAGGGGAAAGTGAAACGCTATTTGAAACATGATTTATTTAACAAACGAGATATTCAAGTTATATATATTTACAAATACGATTTAATAAACGAGATAGTCAAGTTATATATATATATATATATATATATATATATATATATATATATATATATATATATACAAATATATACGATTACATACAAGACGTGTGAGTTAGAAGCATCATTGGTATCCAAAGGGTACGGTATCATAGGTACCAGGTAACTGGTAACGTTTCCTATAGGTGTTACGGCACACCATCGTACCCCTAAGTTCCTTCACGCCCCCCAGCTTCTGCGCCCGAAAATTGTGGGTGCCTACAATTAGTTGGGGAGGTTGTTCATCATCGTCCAAACATACTAGATCCTTCAACGACTCAAAGTTAACAACCTCCCGATTCGCATGGTTGAGCGTAATACCCTTTGCCTTCACGATATATTTCATTTCCTCCCCCACCCTGACCCGTACCCCATAAGTCTTAGGTCCTGTTGAGGCAAAAGAGTCGGCGTATGCGTTGTCCCCATACTCATCCTTGATCTCATCAGTGAGCTCGCCGAGGAACTCCCCAATAGTGGGCATGTATTCACCCTCCCTCTCTGTGAATATCACGCTATCTGTATCGGCATACAATACTCTCAGCCCAAGAGAATGCAATAGACCCCAAAGTTTTATACGGGCGTAGGCTGTTGTGAAGCTGACCACAGGTATGTTTGTAACCCTTGAGGTATCTGTGGCAAATTCAGTCTTGTTGTACTTTATTACGTAAGTATTACCTACATTTACGATCTCCATGACCTCTTTATCGGGGGCATTGGCATAATCCCAGACATCGCTATAACTTTGTGCCAAATGAATGCTCCATCTGCCGGTATTCTGCGTAAATTTTCCTCATAGACTGTTTAGACACAACTTTGCACTAAAGCGCTTGCCAGGATTCTTTACAATTTGGACACGATCAAGTTGTATACCTTCGCGGTCGCGGTAACGTTGAATATAGGCAGACTTTTCATCTTCGGTATCAACTCCTCGCGGATACCCTGATGCCTCAAACTTATCCTTCAAAAAGGTGTTTATATATGGTGTGAAAAGGTTGGGTAGCTTCTGAAACCTCCACACCTCATGTATCTTCAGTATTCTATAACCATGGCGCACGGCTAGGGCCAACTCAGGACTTGTATATACGCCTCTGATCTTACGCTGGTGGGTTATACGGTTACATTCGCCGTTATCCTCTTCCCCGCACTTCACGCACAGGGGAAACATGAGCTTGTCGTCGATAACGACAGGTAAGATCGGCATCCATAAATTGCGTGGGGGGAGTACGTCTACGAAAGAGAGCCCAAAGTAACGATCATTCAAATTTTTTGAAAATTCATTGATGGAGGGTAGGCTAGGTCCCGCCAGTTTCTCAGGAGCGCCCACGGGGTACGGATTGCTCTTCATCACGTACGGGTATATAGAACAGAAATCGTAGTAATGGAGCTTCACGCCCTCCGTAGGTGGAAAGTATAGTCTGAAAGGATTTGTACGTCCTCCAAACAAGCTATCACCACATTTGAGAGGATCCAGCACAAATGAACGCTTGATCGTTTTTATTTCCTCACGGTACACCTCATCTGTCTCCATCCGTGCATCATATTCATGCTCCACAAGACTTTGTGAGTGAACTGTGATCCTATAAGTTGATCGCGGGTGCGGGTCGATGCAAGACAGTCGGCAGGAGACCTACCGTGGATATCTCCGGTGATTCCGCACTCAGGACGGGGGCATCCATGCCACCAGCAACCGTTAAAGGAGTACACAGTCTTCACACCAGTGACACGGTTTTCACTTAACCCATCAACCCAAAAACACGTCCATTAATATTAATGGGTACTTCACCCGTGTTGCGGGTGTGCTTTATGTATAAACCTGTCTGTTGCTGTAGGTGCATGAGCCAGTAAATAGCCTTGTGCCCGTAACTGCGGGGATTGTTTCGGTGAATAATGGCTAAGGTGTCTTTCGGCATGAAGTTATTCTTGAACACCGTAAAACATAATGATGCGATGGTGGTTGCGACTTGCAGTGGATCGCATTTGAAACGGGCTATGTACATCCTTCTAAAGGCCTGGAAACATACTCTAAGCACGCGCACATCATTCACGCAATAACGCTCACATTCATCAGCTATATTGTAAGGGTTACTTTCATTAAAACTGTCGTAGTATCGATCAAAGTCTTCACGTTCATCCATACAGTCAAAATAATGTTTGGGGGGTGGTGGGCCTACGTATTTTAAAGTCTCGCTGGTGAGGAAAGTGTAAGGGAAGTATCCTTTGGAAACTTCAGCTGCTACTCCCATCACCTTGGGTAGCTTTGCTAATTTACAAGGTGTGAATAATAAAGTATCTTTAAATTGTACATTGCCTCTTATCTGCATCTGTATTAATTTGTTGCCTCTTTTCAATGGATCACCTGTAAATATCTCAGAGGATTCGTGTTCAAGCAACTCCTTATAAAGGAACTGCGTGTCAAACTTTGCCCCGTTATGGGCGAGAATATACACAGTCATTGTTTTGAACTTGTCGGCTAACTTGACAATATAGGACACAAATAGTTTCACAGGACTATCGCTGACATTCGTTTTAAAAACGTTTGTCCGTTTACCACATTTGGGCACTCGTCACATTCGATATCCATACACTCATCACAGATAGTCTGGCTCACAAGTAAATGTGGAATTACCTCTTTGGTTTCAGCGTTCGTATATGTTTCTATATCGTAGTATACAGTTATACAAGGGTTATTTTTAGGCTTAGCATCTTTCATATAACATACATGCTTTACTCCATCCGCCTTATATTCCTCCTGGCATGTAGGACAGTGAATTACGTCACACTTGTGCTTAAATTTTCCCCAATTATCCATTGTGTGAAACATACCACATTCACAGATTCTCATTTTCCTGCACGTGCCAATTGATTTATGGAAATCAAAACAGCTATTATTGAAAAATGTGCGTCTACACACATCACAGTCTCTCTTCTCAGCTTCAACTACACGGCTTTCACATTTGGTGCTTTTACACTGCTCACATACCATGTGACATTCTTTACAATGTCTCACTATATCATCCGCAAACTCGAGGCACCCCTTACACAAATCATTGATGTCTCCCATATTTTCGACTTTTGTCATAACTCGCGTAAAGCCACTTATATTACGGATGGGGAGATACGTTGTCCCTGACAATCCTAAAATAAGTAGGGGCATTGTACGATCTCTCACACAGCTTTTAAAAACATACACAGTCCTACGACGATCATCCAACCCAAACACAACTATGCGGACATTCATTTCCTGTTCTACCCTTCTCAGCTCTTCAGGACCCATATTACAGTCAAATTCAAGTTCACAGTCTACAGCTAGTTTACGGGCACGCTCCACGACTGTAGGCAACCAAATTTTTTGAGTTCGTGTATTTTGTACAGTAAACATACGTGCTAAGAGTACTGCTATAAAGCCGCAACCACGATCGACGTTTATATGCCGTCTATAAATAGCTTGAGAATTGAGGTTAAGAGTATACGGTATGGCACTATGACCCAACACGGTATACATGGTCAATATTTACCATGAAGTTGTCCATATTGAAGGCTATACTACTTTGGGCGGCTTGCATTATACGTCCTAATATATATTCTACATCTTCAGTCGCCAAACGTCTAAATGGCACTATCACCCAATAATCGTCTACATCACCGTCATCTGACCCGAATCCAAAGGACAGACTCGTCCTGACTTCACGCTCGTCGCGATTCTGAAGAGCAAACTCTATAATACGCTCTACAACCCGGCGTAGTCCGCGCTCAATACCATTGCTATACATGACTCTAGGGTCGACCCTGACTCTATACCGATTTCTAGTCAAGGCTGGGGTGGGGGCTGCGGAGCGCACCAATTCGAGCGTTATATCTTCCTCAACAGAACGGGGGGCGGCGGATGAATTAGGGGGTATATTAGCGGAAGGTGCTGCTGATGGGGGGCCTGTTGCGTAGGAGGTTGATGGTTGGGGCTCTATTATTGTAGACTTAACAGAACGGGGAGCGGCGGATGAATAAGGGGATATATTAGGTGCTGCTGGGGGGCTTGTTGCGTAAGAGGTTGAGGGTTGTGGATCTATTACCGCTGCAACAGGCGCGTATTTCGGTCGCTTTATACCTGACGCGGGGATTTCATACCTCCGCTTTGGACGTGTTACCGGTATCGCTTTTGAGGGTTCAGGGGAGGAGATCACAACTACACTGTCGTCGAGGTCATCCGTAATGATGGGCTGCTCTACCTCATCGTCATTCACGGTTCTGTGGGAGAAGAAATATAAGAACAGCACTCAAAATTTGTAATATTTTGTAAATGACCCACTTAGGAGTGTGACGTGTTAGAAATGGACTCTGTAGAAAAATTCAGATTCACGAGCCCATCCACATGTTATATCTGGACCTACAGGATGTGGTAAAACTGTGTTTATGCTTAAAATCATTAAAGAAAAGGGGGAGATGTTCTCGAAATTTGTGCATAAAGTTATATGGTGCTATTCGACGTATCAATCAGTGTTCAACGAGTACCAAGATGATATTTTGTTCCACAAAGGCGTATATGACGTTAATTCGTTAAAGGGAAATGAACATACAATCATTGTAATTGACGATCTCATGTTGGAGATGGATAAAACGTTTGCCGAGACATTTACAGTATTCTCCCACCATCTTAACATAAGCGTGTTCTTCATCAATCAGAATCTATTTTTCAAAAATAGATACATGCGCGATGTGTCGTTAAATACGCAATATCTAGTCTTATTCGCGCAACGTAGAGATGTATCACAAATTGGGGTATTAGCCAATCAAATGTTCCCGAATCAGCGTAAGGAGTTTTTGGAAGTTTATAAAGAAGCTACAAGCACGCGTTACGGATATTTGCTTTGCGACCTTCATCCGCGAAACACGTTTAGAGTGCTTCTGCGAACGAATATGTTTCCAAACGAGCCTGAAACGGTGTATATTCCAGAATGACAAAGAGACTAAAGAAATACCGTGAATTAATAAAAATCTATCATCGACTGCCCCGGGCAATGCAGCAGATGTTTATTAAAAATATCGATGCCGACTTTTTAAAATGCATCTGTGAAATCTGTCTTAACGTTATAAATTGCAATGTATCAATGAAAACCCATCAGAAGGCTCGCCTACGCCGCTACAAGAACATAATACGTGCACTCGCTCTTAAAAGCCAAACTGTAGCGAAGAAAAAACGAATTATTGTACAAACAGGAGGGTCATTTCTCCCCATCTTATTTTCAGTTTTGGGTCCTTTACTGACTAGATTAATATAATGAAGAAAGTGGTAGTGATTCCCCACGAGGTGTACGCGTCACTGCAAAGGAATCCAGACACGTATCTAGATCCCCGTAAAAGCAGACTTAAAAGAATGGAAAGCGAATTGTTAGCCCTATTAAACAGTGAAAAAACACCTGATGAGAAAAGAATCTTATACCAAGAAGCTCTGCAGAAATTTCTTCACGAGTACGAAAATTATAAGAGCCCTACAGAGATTCCTGTGGTTATTAGGCACAGGGGGACGATGGCGACATAGGATCTGTGCCCGACGACACAGCTGACCAACCAAAAAGATTAGCCACACAACATATCGAACATGTATTAAAAAATACCCTCCCACTTACATTGAGGAGTAAAGGCTTAAGTCTTTATAATCTATTGAATGAGGATCCCGCCATACAATGGACCGATACAGGGGAGATCATTGTGGAAGGATCAAAGGTACAGGGATCGAATATCGTAGACATTGTCCATGATCTGGTGAGAAAGTGGGATAGGCCATCACCATCAGGATGGAAGCATATTAAAGCAAGACTACAACAAATAAATGTCCCTAAAACGTTGATAGGAAATCTGAACAGATTAAAAGACTTGGAACATGCAACGCCTGTGACACAATTGAAGGCGCCGTCACCCCCGGCGGTAACACCTTTGAAGAGGAGCAAGAAGAGGTTAAACCAACCCTACCCACGTGCCTCTAAAATACGCAAATGGCTAACGTATTAACTAAACGCTATTATGACATTTCTACCCCATCCTCTTACGGCGGCGTAGATAGACTGTACAGAAGTGTTTACGGAGTAGGAAAAAAAGATGTTGAAAGATTTTGAGGGAGCAGGACGCTTATACGCTTCATAAGCCTGTGAGAAAAAGGTTTAAAACAGCCAAGACAACGGCTTCCTCGATTGATTCTATTTGGCAAGCAGATTTAACAGACATGCAAAGATATTCTGTGTATAACGATGGTTACCGCTACATTCTATTCATCTAGAGCAGTGGTTCTTAACCTTTTTACTACCATGCCCCCTCTAGGAATTGGTCCTTCCCTCCACGCCCCCCTTCAATCAAAATAACATTCTCAATAACTTCTCAATATTAGCCCATGCTCTCGTTAAGAGAATAACAAATACAATTAGAGAAATTCCTGTTTCTAGGGGGGCGCGCCCCCCAGGTTAAGAACCACTGATCTAGAGAATACGTCTGTTATGAATAGAATGTAGCGGTAACCATCGTTATACACAGAATATCTTTGCATGTCTGTTAAATCTGCTTGCCAAATAGAATCAACCGAGGAAGCCGTTTAGTCCAGGCAATCTAGAGCAAAAATAGCTTCAACCTGGGCAAAATTGCTTCAGAGGCTTTGTAAACTGTTTCCAGCTCAGGAACCATTGCAGAATAACATATCCAAAATCCGACAAAATTGGACCCCGGGAACACCCCCAAAAATGAAATTCAAAATGGCGGACTGGCAGTTTCCTACGAAATACAATAAATTTTAATTTCGCTTTGTTGAGAGAGTTATGACGTTTTTCATGATCAGTAAAATGTTTTAAAACACATTTTCGTTTCTAAATTAACCTATATGACTAAAAATTGTATTAGGCGGCTAGTATTAAACTATGACGTCACGTAATGTAAATAAAATATACTGTATGGAGTGTATGTGAGAATGGACATTGCTACATCTCTATAAACTTATATACAACTCTTTAATTCCTACTACCCACTATCAAATCTGCGTATTTGTGCTTGTCATTTTTTTTAAAACTGTTATTATGTACTCCTTTTAAATACTGCAACACAGTTTATTAATTTGTGTTTTCTGTTTCAGACTGACTCGGTGTACGGCTGACTCGGTGTGCGTCCGCCTTCAAGAATGCAGACCCCTGAAGAATTGTGCGTGATTTGTAAGGAGAAATTGGACAGCGGACAGGAAGTGTTGAGGGACATCTCATTCCGCGAACTTCCAGTACCCACTGCCACCATAAGTCGACTTAGTCTTCTCTGGCAGATATCTTCAGCAGAAAGATCAGGTCCAAGTTGGCCCGGAACAATGCAGGCAATTCACGGTGGATCAAGTGTCCCACATCCAGGTGTGGCGTCGATCACGTTCCTTCCCATCATAGATATGTCGCCAACTGACATGACCTGCATATTTTCGACATTACTATATTTGAGCAAGATAGCACGCGATCAAAAAGTCCCATGCATTATTACCTTTGATCAGCCTTTGTTCTGGAAAGCTTCCCAAATCATCAATGAACAGAGAGACCTGCAGGACATTGTTTTAATTCTGGGATCATTTCACACTCTGATGAATCTTTTGGGAGCAATCGGTACTCTTATGAATGGTTCAGGATTGTCTGAAGTACTTCAAGAAATATACGGACCAAATGCCGTGCAACACATGATGTCTGGAAAAGCTGTTTCAAGAGCGATACGTGGTCATATGATAGTAGATGCAGCTCTTAGTACCTTACTAGTCGCAGACGTTTTCCCTCGTAATGAAGATGGAACTCCTCATGACCTCCATAAGGAAGCTTGTGACCTGCTCGACGATGTTATGACCGCCAAACAATCAGTTGAGGATGTGGAATCTTCGAATGCATTGTCTCAGATTGCTACCACTTTGGATGCGAAGAAAACTGACCTACAATCTACTTCGCAAACAAGTCAACTCTGGTTGGAATATCAGCGAATGATCAACATTGCACGTTCCTTGATAACAGCAGACAGAACCGGCTCGTGGGATTTGCACTTGCAAGCTATGCTGGAGACCATCCCCATAATTGCAGCAGCCGGACATCACAATTACCTGAAATCGATATACCTGTACCTGCAGAAAATGTTAAGTTTGCCTTCTGAAAATCCAGCCGTTAACAAAATGTTCCAGGAAGGTAAGTTTGTGGTAAGAAGAAGCGACAGATTATGGGCCGGACTCGGCACAGACCTGGTGATAGAACAAGTACTAATGCGTTCCCTGAAAAGCAGAGGCGGACTGACACGCGGAAGTGGATTTACAGACATCCAAAGGACAACGTGGCTCTTTTCTATGCCTCTGTGTTCCACTTATAACTTAGCAATGCAGGAATACACCAGAGTTTTGTTGGAAAGTAGTGAACAGCACAAGGAAATGAGGGGAAGTAGACAAATCAGGGACAGTAATGACATGAAGAAAGTACTTGAACGTCTGGAATCCTTATCCCCATTCCATTCTACCTCGGGTCTCTGCAACATTGTAACAGGGCTAACTGCTGATCCTGGAGTTAACGTTCATCAAATGATTGGGAAACAAGCCTTTACATAGGGGAAGACACCGACTTGCTGATTCTCCTTCTGTACCATGCCAAGGACAGTGGTTTCAAGTTCTACTATCGCAGCGATATAAGACGGGGACCATCTCCTAATCCTGTGTATGATATTCTCAGCATTGAATCATTGTTAGGCAATGACATCTGCAAGTATCTCCTGTTTGTGCATGCTTTCACGGGCTGTGATAGCACATCCAGAATTTTTTCGATCGGTAAAGCCAAAGCATTCGACACATGATGAAGGTGGCTGAACTCCGTTCAGTTGCAAATACATTCTGTTCTGATTGTTGCCAACACTCTGACATTGAAGCCGCTGGAAGAAAGGCAATGCTTCTGTTGTATGGCTGCAAAACACTTGAATCCACTAACGCACTACGTCATCGAATGTTAGTTGAAAAGGTAGCTACAGCTAAATCTTTTGTACACCCGAACGTTTGCCACCTACCGATGCGTCCACAAAGTACCACAGCTTTCGCACATACTTTCAAATACTAATCTGGAAGTCTACAGAAGAGAAGATCGATGCAGAACAGTGGGGTTGGTATGTAAAGAATAATTCCTACTACCCTACAGCCTGCGACAAGCCACCAGCTCCAAATTATCTACTCAACATGATCCGCTGCTCCTGCAAGACGAAATGTGCTACTTCAAGATGTGGATGCAAGCGTAATGGAATGCCCTGTTCAGCCGCTTGTGGCGAGTGCCAAATCAGTGGTTGCGATAACAACCCAAGTACCGGTAATCTATCCGATGATAGTGATGAAGAGGATTAATTTCTGCATGTTTGTGACCAGGTATCACTTCTTCTGTAATGAACATAACTTGAAACTGGGAAAAAAATAATTGTTGTATTATTGATTATAAAAATCTGTAAAAAGCTATATAACATTATATTTGCGTAATAACTGGTTGTGTTGTATATTGTTGAATTATTTAAAACATTACAACTGAAAGAAAAAGCATCAAATGTGTCTCTATAAATAAAAGGGTAAATTATATGTATTTTTTTTTCGTAGGAAACATCCAGTCCGCCATTTTGAATTTCATTTTTGAGGGTGTTCCCTGGGTCCAATTTTGTCGGATTTTGGATATGTTATTCGGCAATGGTTCCTGAGCTGGAAACAGTTTAGAAAGCTTCTGAAGCAATTTTGCCCAGGTCTAACTACAAATTGCCTGGACTAGTTGTCTTGGCTGTTTTAAACCATTTTCTCACAGGCTTATGAAGCGTATAAGCGTCCTGCTCCCTCAAAAATCTTTCAACATCTTTTTTTCCTACTCCGTAAACACTTCTGTACAGTCTATCTACGCCGCCGTAAGAGGATGGGGTAGAAATGTCATAATAGCGTTTAGTTAATACGTTAGCCATTTGCGTATTTTAGAGGCACGTGGGTAGGGTTGGTTTAACCTCTTCTTGCTCCTCTTCAAAGGTGTTACCGCCGGGGGTGACGGCGCCTTCAATTGTGTCACAGGCGTTGCATGTTCCAAGTCTTTTAACCTGTTCAGATTTCCTATCAACGTTTTAGGGACATTTATTTGTTGTAGTCTTGCTTTAATATGCTTCCATCCTGATGGTGATGGCCTATCCCACTTTCTCACCAGATCATGGACAATGTCTACGATATTCGATCCCTGTACCTTTGATCCTTCCACAATGATCTCCCCTGTATCGGTCCATTGTATGGCGGGATCCTCATTCAATAGATTATAAAGACTTAAGCCTTTACTCCTCAATGTAAGTGGGAGGGTATTTTTTAATACATGTTCGATATGTTGTGTGGCTAATCTTTTTGGTTGGTCAGCTGTGTCGTCGGGCACAGATCCTATGTCGCCATCGTCCCCCGTGCTGTGCCTAATAACCACAGGAATCTCTGTAGGGCTCTTATAATTTTCGTACTCGTGAAGAAATTTCTGCAGAGCTTCTTGGTATAAGATTCTTTTCTCATCAGGTGTTTTTTCACTGTTTAATAGGGCTAACAATTCGCTTTCCATTCTTTTAAGTCTGCTTTTACGGGGATCTAGATACGTGTCTGGATTCCTTTGCAGTGAGCGTACACCTCGTGGGGAATCACTACCACTTTCTTCATTATATTAATCTAGTCAGTAAAGGACCCAAAACTGAAAATAAGATGGGGAGAAATGACCCTCCTGTTTGTACAATAATTCGTTTTTTCTTCGCTACAGTTTGGCTTTTACGAGCGAGTGCACGTATTATGTTCTTGTAGCGGCGTAGGCGAGCCTTCTGATGGGTTTTCATTGATACATTGCAATTTATAACGTTAAGACAGATTTCACAGATGCATTTTAAAAAGTCGGCATCGATATTTTTAATAAACATCTGCTGCATTGCCCGGGCAGTCGATGATAGATTTTTATTAATTCACGGTATTTCTTTAGTCTCTTTGTCATTCTGGAATATACACCGTTTCAGGCTCGTTTGGAAATATATTCGTTCGCAGAAGCACTCTAAACGTGTTTCGCGGATGAAGGTCGCAAAGCAAATATCCGTAACGCGTGCTTGTAGCTTCTTTATAAACTTCCAAAAACTCCTTACGCTGATTCGGGAACATTTGATTGGCTAATACCCCAATTTGTGATACATCTCTACGTTGCGCGAATAAGACTAGATATTGCGTATTTAACGACACATCGCGCATGTATCTATTTTTGAAAAATAGATTCTGATTGATGAAGAACACGCTTATGTTAAGATGGTGGGAGAATACTGTAAATGTCTCGGCAAACGTTTTATCCATCTCCAACATGAGATCGTCAATTACAATGATTGTATGTTCATTTCCCTTTAACGAATTAACGTCATATACGCCTTTGTGGAACAAAATATCATCTTGGTACTCGTTGAACACTGATTGATACGTCGAATAGCACCATATAACTTTATGCACAAATTTCGAGAACATCTCCCCCTTTTCTTTAATGATTTTAAGCATAAACACAGTTTTACCACATCCTGTAGGTCCAGATATAATACATGTGGATGGGCTCGTGAATCTGAATTTTTCTACAGAGTCCATTTCTAACACGTCACACTCCTAAGTGGGTCATTTACAAAATATTACAAATTTTGAGTGCTGTTCCTTATATTTCTTCTCCCACAGAACCGTGAATGACGATGAGGTAGAGCAGCCCATCATTACGGATGACCTCGACGACAGTGTAGTTGTGATCTCCTCCCCTGAACCCTCACAGCGATACCGGTAACACGTCCAAAGCGGAGGTATGAGACCCCCGTCAGGTATAAAGCGACCGAAATACGCGCCTGTTGCAGCGGTAATAGATCCCCAACCCTCAACCTCTTACGCAACAAGCCCCCCAGCAGCACCTAATATATCCCCTTATTCATCCGCCGCCCCCGTTCTGTTAAGTCTACAATAATAGAGCCCCAACCATCAACCTCCTACGCAACAGGCCCCCATCAGCAGCACCTTCCGCTAATATACCCCTAATTCATCCGCCGCCCCCCGTTCTGTTGAGGAAGATAACGCTGAATTGGTGCGCTCCGCAGCCCCCACCCCAGCCTTGACTAGAAATCGGTATAGAGTCAGGGTCGACCCTAGAGTCATGTATAGCAATGGATTGAGCGCGGACTACGCCGGGTTGTAGAGCATATTATAGAGTTTGCTCTTCAGAATCGCGACGAGCGTGAAGTCAGGACGAGTCTGTCCTTTGGATTCGGGTCAGATGACGGTGATGTAGACGATTATTGGGTGATAGTGCCATTTAGACGTTTGGCGGCTGAAGATGTAGAATATATATTAGGACGTATAATGCAAGCCGCCCAAAGTAGTATAGCCTTCAATATGGACAACTTCACGGTAAATATTGACCATGTATACCGTGTTGCGGGTCATAGTGCCATACCGTATACTCTTAACTCAATTCTCAAGCTATTTATAGACGGCATATAAACGTCGATCGTGGTTGCGGCTTTATAGCAGTACTCTTAGCACGTATGTTTACTGTACAAAATACACGAACTCAAAAAATTTGGTTGCCTACAGTCGTGGAGCGTGCCCGTAAACTAGCTGTAGACTGTGAACTTGAATTTGACTGTAATATGGGTCCTGAAGAGCTGAGAAGGGTAGAACAGGAAATGAATGTCCGCATAGTTGTGTTTGGGTTGGATGATCGTCGTAGGACTGTGTATGTTTTTAAAAGCTGTGTGAGAGATCGTACAAGGCCCCTACTTATTTTAGGATTGTCAGGGACAACGTATCTCCCCATCCGTAATATAAGGTGGCTTTACGCGAGTTATGACAAAAGTCGAAAATATGGGAGACATCATGATTTGTGTAAGGGGTGCCTCGAGTTTGCGGATGATATAGTGAGACATTGTAAAGAATGTCACATGGTATGTGAGCAGTGTAAAAGCACCAAATGTGAAAGCCGTGTAGTTGAAGCTGAGAAGAGAGACTGTGATGTGTGTAGACGCACATTTTTCAATAATAGCTGTTTTGATTTCCATAAATCAATTGGCACGTGCAGGAAAATGAGAATCTGTGAATGTGGTATGTTTCACACAATGGATAATTGGGGAAAATTTAAGCACAAGTGTGACGTAATTCACTGTCCTACATGCCAGGAGGAATATAAGGCGGATGGAGTAAAGCATGTATGTTATATGAAAGATGCTAAGCCTAAAAATAACCCTTGTATAACTGTATACTACGATATAGAAACATATACGAACGCTGAAACCAAAGAGGTAATTCCACATTTACTTGTGAGCCAGACTATCTGTGATGAGTGTATGGATATCGAATGTGACGAGTGCCCCAAATGTGGTAAACGGACAAACGTTTTTAAAACGAATGTCAGCGATAGTCCTGTGAAACTATTTGTGTCCTATATTGTCAAGTTAGCCGACAAGTTCAAAAAAATGACTGTGTATATTCTCGCCCATAACGGGGCAAAGTTTGACACGCAGTTCCTTTATAAGGAGTTGCTTGAACACGAATCCTCTGAGATATTTACAGGTGATCCATTGAAAAGAGGCAACAAATTAATACAGATGCAGATAAGAGGCAATGTACAATTTAAAGATACTTTATTATTCACACCTTGTAAATTAGCAAAGCTACCCAAGGTGATGGGAGTAGCAGCTGAAGTTTCCAAAGGATACTTCCCTTACACTTTCCTCACCAGCGAGACTTTAAACTACGTAGGCCCACCACCCCCCAAACATTATTTTGACTGTATGGATGAACGTGAAGACTTTGATCGATACTACGACAGTTTTAATGAAAGTAACCCTTATAATATAGCTGATGAATGTGAGCGTTATTGCGTGAATGATGTGCGCGTGCTTAGAGTATGTTTCCAGGCCTTTAGAAGGATGTACATAGCCCGTTTCAAATGCGATCCACTGCAAGTCGCAACCACCATCGCATCATTATGTTTTACGGTGTTCAAGAATAACTTCATGCCGAAAGACACCTTAGCCATTATTCACCGAAACAATCCCCGCAGTTACGGGCACAAGGCTATTTACTGGCTCATACACCTACAGCAACAGACAGGTGTATACATAAAGCACGCCCGCAACACGGGTGAAGTACCCATTAAGATTAATGGACGTGTTTTTTGGGTTGATGGGTTAAGTGAAAACCGTGTCACTGGTGTGAAGACTGTGTACTCCTTTAACGGTTGCTGGTGGCATGGATGCCCCCGTCCTGAGTGCGGAATCACCGGAGATATCCACGGTAGGTCTCCTGCCGACTGTCTTGCATCGACCCGCACCCGCGATCAACTTATAGGATCACAGTTCACTCACAAAGTCTTGTGGGAGCATGAATATGATGCACGGATGGAGACAGACGAGGTGTACCGTGAGGAAATAAAAACGATCAAGCGTTCAATGGTGCTGGATCCTCTCAAATGTGGTGATAGCTTGTTTGGAGGACGTACAAATCCTTTCAGACTATACTTCCCACCTACGGAGGGCGTGAAGCTCCATTACTACGATTTCTGTTCTTTATACCCATACGTGATGAAGAGCAATCCGTACCCCGTGGGCGCTCCTGAGAAACTGGTGGGACCTAGCCTACCCTCCATCAATGAATTTTCAAAAAATTTGAATGATCGTTACTTTGGGCTCTCTTTCGTAGACGTACTCCCCCCACGCAATTTATGGATGCCGATCTTACCTGTCGTTATCGACGACAAGCTCATGTTTCCCCTGTGCGTGAAGTGCGCGGAAGAGGATAACGGCGAATGTAACCATATACCCCACCAGCGTAAGATCAGAGGCGTATATACAAGTCCTGAGTTGGCCCTAGCCGTGCGCCATGGTTATAGAATACTGAAGATACATGAGGTGTGGAGGTTTCAGAAGCTACCCAACCTTTTCACACCATATATAAACACCTTTTTGAAGGATAAGGTTGAGGCATCAGGGTATCCGCGAGGAGTTGATACCGAAGATGAAAAGTCTGCCTATATTCAACGTTACCGCGACCGCGAAGGTATACAACTTGATCGTGTCCAAATTGTAAAGAATCCTGGCAAGCGCTTTAGTGCAAAGTTGTGTCTAAACAGTCTATGGGGAAAATTTGCGCAGAATACCGGCAGAGGGAGCATTCATTTGGCACAAAGTTATAGCGATGTCTGGGATTATGCCAATGCCCCCGATAAAGAGGTCATGGAGATCGTAAATGTAGGTAATACTTACGTAATAAAGTACAACAACACTGAATTTGCCACAGATACCTCAAGGGTTACAAACATACCTGTGGCCAGCTTCACAACAGCCTACGCCCGTATAAAACTTTGGGGTCTATTGCATTCTCTTGGGCGGAGAGTATTGTATGCCGATACAGATAGCGTGATATTCACAGAGAGGGAGGGTGAATACATGCCCACTATTGGGGAGTTCCTCGGCGAGCTCACTGATGAGATCAAGGATGAGTATGGGGACAACGCATACGCCGACTCTTTTGCCTCAACAGGACCTAAGACTTATGGGGTACGGGTCAGGGTGGGGGAGGAAATGAAATATATCGTGAAGGCAAAGGGTATTACGCTCAACCATGCGAATCGGGAGGTTGTTAACTTTGAGTCGTTGAAGGATCTAGTATGTTTGGATGAACAACCTCCCCAACTAATTGTAGGCACCCACAATTTTCGGGCGCAGAAGCTGGGGGGCGTGAAGGAACTTAGGGGTACGATGGTGTGCCGTAACACCTATAGGAAACGTTACCAGTTACCTGGTACCTATGATACCGTACCCTTTGGATACCAATGATGCTTCTAACTCACACGTCTTGTATATAATCGTATCTATTTGTAAATATATATATATATATATAATATTATATATATATATATATATATATATATATATAACTTGACTATCTCGTTTATTAAATCGTATTTGTAAATATATATAACTTGAATATCTCGTTTGTTAAATAAATCATGTTTCAAATAGCGTTTCACTTTCCCTTTGTGTGTGTGTGTGTGTGTGTGTGTGTGTGTGTGTGTGTGTGTGTGTGTGTAGGTGAAAGTTCTAAGCTCCGCCCACTGTAAGACCGTGAGTCATGCTACTATCTGGGAGTCCTGCGTGGTCAGTCGACCGCAGTAAGCCCGAGAGATCAGACGTGTATTCAGATCAGACGTGTATTCAAATGGCTACCTTTAATATTGCTTGTACAACGTTTACGAAATGGTATTCAGTAAAGTGCCAGGATGTGGTGGATACCGAAAAACTTCCTATTCCTCCCTCCTATGCCTCTTTTAAAAACACATTGGATTGTGCGAAGTTCCAAGATGTACAAATACTCTACGGATGTTCTGGTGAGACCGTTGAAGGCTTTCGTTGCACAGACGATGTGCTGAAGTATACTGCAGAGCTAAACTTTATAAAGTCTCACATACACCGTGAAGTAAAAGAAACAACGCGTGCAGAAGAGAAGCAGCAGGTATGGATAATGAGTCTTGCTGATGGGTGGTGTGACAAGCGGTATTACGTCATGCTACACCATGTCGATTACTCATACCCTACGACTGAAAATGTGAATCTCGTGATCATGGACAATCTTAAGTATTTTTATCACTATATTAACGTATATCATGATGAGGTTCGTAGTGAGGTTGTGGCTAGTGCCCTGCGTGAATTTTTAACAGAGTTTAGAGACGAGTATCGTTTGATGGGCAGAAAGGAAAAATATGAACATATGTTCCTCTCAAATAGTGCGCCGGAGTGTGGAGATGTTTAGTAAAACATAAAATGTTCCTAGTTCTTATCCAAACTGTCTGGTGCGTAGGCTGGTAGTGATATTCTTGTACCGAAATATGTACAACAATTCGACTCGCGGAACAAGCCCATTCACGTATCATCGAGTCAGCCGCCCGTCGAACCATTCCTGCCTACCTGCGTGCCTCACACGGCTCATAGTTATCTCAGAGCTTGAGCCGAGTGGACGTGCGCTCCTCGAATACGATGGAACTTCCTTTGAGCAGCATTCTCAACGCCTCGTACGATGTGTCCGTGACGAAATCGTTGCGCGTGTTCAGGCGTAATTCCGGTACCATTAGCTATGTACTGGAAACGGAATGTAGACCGACAAACAAACGGGTTTATTTAAGTATCGAGGAGATGAATAGAATCTTTGTGATAGTTGAGAAGTGGAGTGAAGATCGTTATAAAATACCTGCTAACGTAGGTACAAGAAGAGAGCAGATTAGTGACGCACCCTCATACGCCGTTGTATGTACGTTGTGTATAAATAACGATCGGCCGTGCATTGATATACGGCTGATGTGGAAGAATGCTTCTGATAATAACGCTCTTATTCCTACGCGAAACCGTTTCATCCTCGACAGAATGTTTGAAATCGTCGGATTCCGTAAACTGAAACCTATATTAGACGCGCGTGTTACGGACATGCTTTATTTTGATACAGTACTTGAATACGCCTACACCGCTCTGCTCGATGGGTTTACCGAGTGTAGGGCTGGTGAGAATGGTCTAGAGCTGGACGTTTATTTAAAAAGTTTAGACTCTTTGAAATACCATGAACTTTGGTACAAAGCAATTGATCGGTACAAGGCTGAGCTCACCTACACCGTTCACCCTGAAGAACTATTTCTTTATATAACGCGCAGTTGTCGTAACGATTTAGAAGATTATTTCAATTGCCGCTATGTTGAGTGAGTTCACGATTGAAAAGCTCGAGTCGGTAGAAATAAACCCTCGATTGGAAAAGCGTGTTTATAAACTTGTATTTAATAATGTAGCTAACGATGAACTCTTTGTGCGTGCTTTTGATTGTATTCTAGACGTGTTTAAAGATGACTTACCAACCGGTTGTAAAGTGGGAACAAAAATAGTACTGAACGATATGAAAGCCCTTCATATCGAATACAGGTTTCCCTATACTTTAAGCGGTGAAATATTATTAAGCCGCATATACTGCGTAATGCAGAGCAATAATGATGTAATTGTAAACTCGATTAAGACCGAGTTTAGTATTTTGAAAAAAAAGTGAATTGTATTTATATATTATGCTTGACATTTCTCCTGTACTGATTATACGCATATTTCTATTGATTTGTTTTATATATATTATTTTGCGTGATATTTCTCCTGTACTGTTATGTACATATTTCTATTGAAGTGTATATTTATTTGAAATGTATATTTTATTTTATATATCCATAATTGTGTGTATATATTTCCTGTACTGTTATATGCATATTCCTCAATTGAAATGTATATTTATTTTCTATATATTTATAATAAACAGAATGATGCAATGTTGTTTTACTTAATTGTTACGCCTTCTAAACCTACTACCGGTATTCTTTTAAGAATATAATAATGCATACAACGGTATTGCGGTATCTGGCAATATTTAAGCCTTCTAAGCCAACTGGCTGATTAGGAGTCTATAATAATGTATACAATGGTATCTGGCAACTCGTCTTCGATTAGAGAATACATGGCGCTATCTGGCAACTCAAGCCATTTACAGCCAACTGGCTGATTAGGAGTCTATAATAATGTATACAATGGTATCTGGCAACTCAGTCTTCGATTAAATGAATACATGGCGCTATCTGGCAACTCAAGCCATTTACAGCCAACTGGCTGATTAGGCGTATATAATAATAATGTATACAATAATACTGCTAAAAAGAGGTATCTGGCAACTCAAGCCATTTACAGCCAACTGGCTGATTAGGAGTCTATAATAATGTATACAATGGTATCGCGGTATCTGGCAACTCAAGCCATTTACGCCAACTGGCTGATTAGGAGCCTATAAAACAACGCCTACTCGGCTGAAGCCTTAATGTGCACTTGGCTCCTGCCAGGTGAACACCTCTCCTCCTCCTTTCTCTCCTCCTTCTTTCTCTTGCGGGATAACGCCGCTTCCAAGTTTTCCTTGTTGCACCTGCAGCACCCCCCCTTTGGGGGATTTTTTTCTTTTTTTTCTTTTTTTTTTAAATTTTTGCACCCCCCTTTGCAACAACCCCCACCCCCCTTTGCAACATTACGTCATCGCTTGCAACATTCTTGCACTCTCCCCTTTTGCGGCTATACTACTAAGGTCTGTTGCTTCCGCGTCCGATCCAGCGATTTGGAAAACGTCCATTTAGATAATCCTGAACAATTTTGGCATAGTGACAAGGAGCACCATCATGTTGATAGACGACAGTACTAACAATCCTATCCCCGTCGTCTATCAACATGATGGTGCTCCTTGTCACTATGCCAAAATTGTTCAGGATTATCTAAATGGACGTTTTCCAAATCGCTGGATCGGACGCGGAAGCAACAGACCTTGGCCAGCGAGATCACCAGATTTAACCCCTTTAGATTTCTTTGCATGGAGCTTTATCAAATCGCACGTCTGTCAGACGAAGATTACGAGTCTTGAAAACTTATGTACACGTATACGAACTGCTGCAGATAACATAACCCCGCAAATGCTCCAGAATGTGTTTAGAAATGCTGCGGAACGATTTGAGCTGTGCAGGGATACTGATGGGCGTCACGTCGAATCCTACTCTTAATTATTTAATAAATGTTACCACTTTATCATTTTATGATTGAATTCCATATAATTTCCAAGTGCTTCACAAAAATAGATCCTGACTTTATGTACACCCTGTATATAAAACATTAGCTATGATAATAATGATAATATGGTAAATTTTTTATAGTCACCGGACAGTGTTTTTTTGATGTGTTTTAGGTGATTCGAATGATTTTGACCATCGTTTCTATAGCAAATCACTCGTTTTTGTGTTAGCGTGATTTTCGTTAGTTTTAACAAAAATATCACGATTAAACCTAACCAATCGTCAAGGGCGTACAGTTGACCTAACCGGGCAATCAATTAACCTAACCGGGTATTTAGTTGACCTACAATTCAATGGACCTAACCAGTGCTGGGCAAGTTCCGCACAACTTCCGCACCTCCGCACATTCGCACTGTGCGGAATCGCGAAATGGTGTGCGGAGGTGCGGTGTGCGGCCACCTCGGTAAAAAGGTGCGGGTGCGGAAGGTGTGCGGATTGGTCCGCACACCCGTTAAATTATATTGTATTCTAGTAATTTTCTGATCTCTCATAACAAAAAAATGACTTTATTGTATTAAAACTTTATTTTCACAATTAAATATTAAATAAAAGTTTATAAAAGTCTTAATATATTAATGGAAACTTATATATTTCCTTGCGATAAAACTTTCTATATGTAAATAGGGTGCGGGTGCGGTTGTGCGGAAGTGCGAAAACTTAGAGGCGTGCGGAAGTGCGAAAACTTAGAGGTGTGCGGAAGTGCGGGTGCGGAAGTGCGGGCGCGAACCTCCCATTTGGTGTGCGGTTGCCCAGCATTGGACCTAACAGATCAAAATCATTCGAATCACCTAAAAACACACCAAAAAAACATTTCATTAGAAATTTTAGAAACAGATGACCAAAGAAGGCTTACCTAACCTTATCATAGCCATGTTTTCCTAACCCGGGGCTCCGCGAGGTTGAAGGCTGAGGTTCGTCTGTTCGCTGATTAGGAAGGATAAAGTTCAGCTGCTTGGCGTAGGAAATTATGTAAATCTCGCCCCCTTCCGTATTTTGACTTGCCAAACTTCGACTCGTCTTTCTCCACTACAATTCCAGGGCCCCCGATAGGCTCCTGATTGTCCATACAAAATATAGTCACCTCGGAACAGAAGCTTCGCCAATTCACACTCGTCTGGCTAGATATATGAAGATTCTCAATTACTTCATTGTGGTGAAACTGCTTCCTTAGCCACGCGTTGATCAACAATAATAACTTCCACGTTCAAAGTGGATCTTATCAAGGAATGAACCCTTGTAATCACTCACTGCAAAGCTACAAGCACGGCGTTTTTTCGTTTTTGGAATCTTCACTTTGTGATCACAGTACCATTGATGGCGGTCTTCACGATAATTACAAGGGTTATTACACTTAGGACACACAACAGACTGTGGCAAAACACCGTGTTCCCGAAAAGAAGCAACTGTTTCACTGTTCTTTTGGTAGAATCGAGCTATAATTTCGTAGTAATTGAGAGTGCAGCCTCCACACACTGATGCCATGGCTAAAGTGAGCTCTTAAATTAAAATCAGTGGTGCATGCGCAGTTACATTCCCTTGAGAAACGCACAAACGAACGAGCGAGAGAGTCCCAAAAGACACAGAGAAGACGGTTTTGGACTTAGAAAAATTCTTGGATATATATCAATTTTATCTATGGATAGCTCAGTACTCATAGAAGAAAAGTTTCTTAGAATTGTCTAAAGTATGGATTGCCAAGAAAAAAAAATTAAAAAACGCTGTCCGGCGACTATCAAAAATGACCAAAAACAAAATTTGCTCATGAGTTAACTTTAATTATTCTAATTTTATTTTGTGTGGTACCGGTGTTAATATACAGGGCGTCCCAAAAAAATGTATACACACTTTAAATACTTATAAAGGCAGTGTTTATTAAAATACATTTCATTTTCAAAATGTAGAATCTACAGACATTATTTAATTGTTTTGTCAACGCCTGTTTTCAAACTGACGTCCGTTCTGGTCCAGGCACTGCTGATAACGCGAAGCAATGGAATCGCAAACATCACGAAACATTTCGTTTGGTATTTGTGTGCATTCTCGTTCAATGGCTGCTCTCAATTCAGCGACTGTTGCAGGTTTTATAGCGTAGACTTTGTCTTTTAAGTATCCCCATAAAAAAAAGTCTAGTGGTGTGAGGTCTGGTGAACGCGGAGGGTATTCTACGAAACCCCTTCGTCCAATCCACATCCACATCGTGCCAAGTACCACTCGCAATACTCCACTCTTCGGTCCGGATCATCTTCATTAATAGCATGGACTAATCTTGGAATGTAACTTTTCCATTGACAGCGCTTCAAAATGCGTTGGACAGACGATTCTGAAATTCCTACCTCACGACTCGCTTGCCGCACAGATTTTCTTGGACTTTGGTGATACGTTTCCAGTACTCTTTCTTGCTTTGTGGGGCTTGTCGATGTCCGTGGTCTTCCGGAACGCTTCTTGTGGACATTCTGAACAGTTCCATCGGCTTCAAACTTATCTCTAATTCGAGTGATGGTAAGTCGCGTTGGTGGATCTGTTTGAAACTCCCTCCTAAACTGTCTTTGCACTTCAACTGCGTTTTCACACTTCCAGTAGCATTTTAGAATGAATTTCCTTTGTTCAAAGCTTAGTCTGACTGCCATTATTAATTCTAATGGGTTTAACTTGGAAAGAAAGAAACATCAATTGAGCTATCAGCTGTTAAAGTGTGTATACATTTTTTTGGGACGCCCTGTATTAAACGGAAACGATGAACCTGCACTCAGCTGGCAAAAAGTTATTTTTATGAGCCCTTACACGTTTTCGAATAGGTCAATTAGGTAGGTTGTGTATTATGGAATATTATTTTAAGGTTTTTCCTATTAAAGGCAAAATAATATCTAATACTCAGATTGCAAGGCTCGTTTGTGAAGATCATGTTGCCATAAGGCCACGGTCGGCGTTAAAGAAATCTTTGCTATTTGTCAAACACTACAGTTCTTCTTATATACATATTATATACGTTGTTTCGATTTACTAGTATATATATATATATATATATATATATATATATATATATATATATATTCAATAAGTATCCGCACTTTTTATTTTCACAATTTTATTTTCACATCTGATGATTTAAACACATCACTTCTCAACTGAGTCTCCCTGTTTCTCAATACACTTAGTCCAGCGATCTACAAGCTTCCTAATGCCATCATAAAAGAATATTTTTGGCTGTGTGCGTAGCCAGTCATGCACCGCCTCCTTCAGATCATCATCGCCTTGAAATCGCACCTCTGAAAGCGTCTTTTTGTTGTCCAAACAGGTAAAAATCCGAAGGTGCCAGGTCTCGACTGTAGGCTGGATGGTCAAGAACTTCAAATTTAAGTTCTTGAAGGCATTTTCTAGTCTGTGCAGCGGTATGAGGGCGCGCATTGTCGTGTAACAGAATAACACCTTCCGACAATCCCCCTCTCAGTTTTGTGCGAATTGCTTGCTTTAACTGGTTCCGAAGCATGTCAGAATACGATGCACTTGTTACTGTAGTTCCACTCTCTAGATAATGTATCCGAAAACAGTGTTAGCATAACTTTACCTGCTGACGGCTGCGCTTTGAACTTCCTTGCAACGGGAGATGTTGGATGCTTCCATTGCATGCTCTGTCGTTTGCTTTCTGGTTCATAGTGATGGATCCAGGTTTCATCTCCAATGATAATGCGCTCCAAAAAGTTTTCACCTTCATTATGATCCCGCGCCAAAAGACGAGAGCAAACGTCCATACGATTACGCTTGTGCTCTTCTGTCAACTGTTTGGGCACCCATCTTGCACAAACCTTGTGAAAACCAAGAATGTCATGAACTATCGAATAGGCTGACCCTTGACTGATGTCTAATGAAGATGTAATTTCTTTTATTGTTAATCTTCTGTCATCGAAAATCATGGCTCTGGCTTCTTCCTACTTGTTACCACTGGTTGATGTTGACGGTCGTCCTAAGCGATGAGTAACACATGTCCGACCTTCCTTGAACATTTGAATCCACTCGTACACACTTCGCCGTGGTAACGCATTATTCCCATACTGAGCACATAAACGCGTGTGAATTTCAGCTCCTTTCACACCTTCTGCCCACAAAAAATGAACCACGGATCTCTGTTCTTCCAGACTACAAATTGAAAGCGGCGCAGCCATACTCACTACTCGTACGATATGTGACAGCTACGAGTTGCCTAAATAAGCCTACACTGTTGCTAGCCTAAATAAGCCTATAGATCTCAGTTTGGCTCGTTATTACGAGTATATATTATATATTATATTATCACTAAAATAAAAAGTGCGGATACTTATTGCAGTACCCTCGTACATCAGCAGAAACCTGATGCTCCATAAATACATCTTCTGCCCGAACACTTCCAGAAAGATAAACTAACGGGACCCGCGAAACCGGACACGGCAGAACGTGCCGGAACGCTGCATAAAATGAGCCATGAAATTTTTTCCTACTCAACTCAACATCTCGTCAGGGAATGTTTGTTTGTTTGTTTTTGCTTGTTTTTGTTTAAACCTCTCTCATAAAAGCCCGTGAAGTCTTCTAAAGGAAGGCGAGGAACGCGAAGAGGAAATTCTCAAAATGATCCAATTTCCTCTGCCCAAATACCATCATACTACTGAGAATGTTCCCTCTCTAGCCTTTAATTTGGGAACACGACACATTCTTCTTTTGCTACTTTCCACTGTTGTTTGAAGGGTTATAGGATTCAGAATAAGATTAGGGGCTAGTTTCGCCATTATTTTCCAAGTGTAAATAAAGGTGTATCTCTCTCTTCTTCTTTCTAGTGAATATAGGTTTAATTCACGTAACCTTTCCCAGTAGTTTAGTTCTTTGCACCCATTGATTTTGGTTGTGAAGCTTCTCTGAATAATCCCTTCTGTCTGACGATTTTCTTCTTTTTTAAATGGTGATATAGGACCTAGCAATATTCCAACTTGGGTATGATCAGTGTTTTCAATAGAGGAATATGTATATATATATATATATATATATATATATATAGTGGGATAATGATACCGGAACGGAACAGAACTCGGCGTTCTGGTATAGGCCTACTAAGCATGTTGGTGGACCGCTGCTTCGAAAGTAAATGTGGTCAGCATATATATATATATATATATATATATATATATATATATATATATATATATATATATATAACCTAGCCAGCCGACAACTCTTAACTGTAATTTATTTATATCCAGAAGTATCAATATTCTTTAACTTAAAGAAATTACCAAAACATGACATCATCGGCCAAAGTTAGTTTGAAAGGAAAAAACTTCGTAAAGGACGCAGAAGACACTCATCCTTCATAGGAATAACTGAACATATAAACAGTAAAGTTGAATCGCAATGAATTGCGTTTATACAAAATAAATTTGTAAATACAACTTTAGTGTGTGAAATCGTGTTACGAAACTACTCGAAAATTAATTAAAAATGCAAAAGAAACAGTTTTTCAGTGGCCAAGGGGGAGGAGGAGGAGATCTACAGACCCTAAGACCCTAAGATCCACTCTAAGGTTAGCCCGAGAGAAAGAAGAGAGTAGGGGTTTAAAAGAAGAGAATAAGGGGTTAAGTAAGGAGCAAAACCTATAATTCGTCGGTTAACATTCATTCAGAAAAAGAGAGAGAAAGACTAACCATCATCATCCGCCGGTCACTGCCGACAAGTCGGAAAAATAGTCGAAGAGAATAGGAAAGTGGTGAAAGATGAAAAGAAGTAAAATATGAACGCTTACAAACGATGCAAACACAGTCTTAATTCAAACACTGTCATACCATGCAACCTACAGACATGCAAGTAAAGAGAGGATAAGAAAAGAACAAAAAAAAAATGATGATGAAAGAATAGGAATGAAGAAGAAGAAGAAGATGTATCATAACACCCTTAAATAACATACTGCACCCTTGTTTGGGAAAACTCCGCTAACAACGCTTTAAACAATATTTTTGTCATCCATAAACAAGCAATAAGGTTATTATCTGATGCTGACTTCCATGACCATTCTAGTGCATTATTTAGAGTTAAAACTACTAAAGCTCAATGATGTAATCAAACTGGCACATTTTATTTTTATTTACAAGTGTAAGACCAAAATCATTAACTTACAGTGGGTAAATAGATATTTTGTAGTTCATCAAGAAATCCACTCATGTCAGACCAGAAGTATAATAGATCAAAGCATGTTATTCCTCAATTTATAGTCTTCATCTCAAAAATTACCCATTTTCATTGGACTGAAACTATGGAATAACTTAAATGCTGATATAAAAAATATTGTGAATGTAAATTCGTTTAAAACCAAGTTGAAATCTCAGTTAATAATAGAATACTAATAAAAATCTTGGATTAAATGTACAGTCCACTGCAATAATTCCTCTCCACCCCTCAGAGATGTGACAACAGCGCAGTCCCTCTTGAACCCCAATCCCCCACCCTCACTCCATCCAGCTCCTCCTCTCTCTCTCAGGTTTTGTCATTGTGATATTTTATTTTTTGGAAACCAATGACTGAATATATATATATATATATATTGTTCACTGTATTTTTGGTGGTAATGCTAGGACGACTATGTATTCTATTCATGCATCATTCCTAAATTTGGGAATACAGTAGTTAGGTTATTTCACAAACGTTATAGTTAAAGTGTAAGATAAGTTGTATTATTGACTTTTCCTCCAGGAAATAACATTTCTGTTTAAAGTCCATACAACATCAACAAATGGTTATGCAGTAAAAGATCTAGCCATGGAGAGATAATGATAATATAGTTCAATTTTTTATTACAAAAGTAAACATGAATGAAGTAAATTTAGAGATTTTCTTAAGAACATACAAAACGTAATGTTCAAATTATAAGGAACTGACAATTGTTCAAGTAAAGTAAATAAATATATTTTTATTTCAACACAATCATAACATTATTATACACAATTACTCACTACTTGGTCCATCCTCCATTATTATTATTATTATTATTATTATTATTATTATCATTATTATTATTATTAATGATTGTAGATGACTTGTGGGTTTGTGCTTAAAAGTTCCCACTCTGCCATGGTGTGTTCCAGCAAGTGCCGAGATGTCCGCGCCTGCCCAGGCTCCCAAGCCTTAACCACATTTGCCCACACATTTTCAATGGGGTTATGACACACCCCTTGGTGGGCCAGTTCAGCAGCTCGATATCTTGTTCCCGAAGCCACCGTCTGATGATCCTGGCAGTATGAACAGGGCAGTTATTCTGTAATATATATGTGTTAACCCTCCGTTTATGGCCTTGGGTAGTTCGAGGTTGACGGGGGTGCTGGTTAGGTGGCAGCAACGGATTTTCTCACTCTGGGGTAGCTGGTACCGTGTGGGGAATCGCAGTAGTTTCTTTTAAACTACACTCTGATTTCTTCTTGTAGTGGATCGGAGGATTCTTTGAAAACTTAATAAATTATCAGACGGTTCCCCGGTTCTTCTTGTAGCGTATCTGAAAATTATTTATTCTATTTTAAAACTAAGTTCTCTGGAGAAAGCAAGGTTCAAAGAAGACAAAGAGATCCTCTGACTGAATTTTACTGTTTCTAAAATATTACAGCTAATGCTTCAGCCTCTAGGTCAGATCAGAATAATCAGAATGATAATTTAGAAAATTACAAGAATTTATATACTATTAATTTGGTGGCATCTTTGTTATTTAATGTTGACCTGTTTTGTTTCTTAGTCTCAATAGGCTGAATTTTTTTTGCAAAATATTTGAAGATAAAGGTAGATTTGGCCTGTAACAGAATGCTGGCAGATAAGCAAGATATTTGAAGATGAAGTCATATTTTTCTTTCACACGGCATATTGACAGATCTGATGTTATCATGATTTGCTGAGTTCACTAAAAATGGAAATTGAAATATGCATTTTATTGTGGATTAAAATTAAACATGCATATGCGCCAAAATTAAGTGTTTAAAATTTAAAATTAAGTGTTAAGTTAGAGTTTTGGCAAGTTATGACTTCATCTTTTACAACGAAGAGAGGATGTGTAAAAAATTAACATTGCAGAATTTAACACGATTACATGAGTAAGCTTAATTTAAAAAATGATTAGGTAATTTAAAAAAGAAATAATTCATCAATTACTTAGCAAAAATAAAATAGAAGCAAAATTAAATATTTTTCCAAACTTGCATTTTATATACAGTTATAGTGTCACGCGAGTTTGGACTTTATATGCAAAAATGAATGTTAGAATTAGTAATTTTTACATATATATTAATACATATTATTTAATATATTTCGTCGCTCGATTCAAATCACATTTTAAAATTAGATGCTATTCGAATCGTAATCTGATACACCGAATTACAGTGTCCTTCGAATTTTGGGGACATTCGTGATGCAATACTTTTTGTCGTATCGTGATTCGATATTAATACTTACAAATAAGTATAGTATTTCTCTAACATTTTGATGATTAATTTCAGCTATTGTGCGATTCCATATAGATGGTTTGATCTCGTAATATCGTCGTTTTTGGTGTAGCCAAAGGAGATGAGGAGGACGAGAGGGGGGAGGATAGCAGAGGGAGAGAGATTTCCCACGTTTGTGAAATAACCTAACTACTCTATTCCCTAAATTTAGGAATAATGCATGAATAAAATACATCGTCGTCTTAACATTACCACCGAAACTACAATGAACAATATGTTTATTCTGTCATTGGTTTTCAAAAAATAGAAGTATTACTATGACAACACCTGAGAGGGGGAGGAGGACAGTGAGGGTGGGGGACTGGGGTTTAAGAGGGACTGCGTTGTTGCTATATCTCTGAGAGGGTGGAGCGGAATTATTGCAGGCGACTGTACATCATTGTTCATCTCGCATGTCCAATATTGATTTCCTTGTATAGTATTGGTATCATACTTTCAATCACAATTTTGTATTTGTTTTATATCTATAATAACAATAACTTAAGATTAATATATACTCTAATTAATAATTCTTATTCCTGATTTATGTTATTAACAACAATTATCAATTTTATTTTTAATTAAGAGCTCAGTAAGGCCTAAAGCTTAAGGGCCAAATTAAATTAAATATATAGCCCAATTTCACAGTTATTTAAATTAAAACAAAATTGTAAAATTATATTTATTTTATCAATAAAGGTTATTCAATTTAATTCTTCAATTCATTGATGATGATGATGAAAATACAAGAATAAAGAAGAAGAATATTAATTTTTTGGCTATTTCCTCCTAACCTTGGAGCAACAAGACTTTTAAATATTTTTTTCCTTGTCTTGTGCATGACACATCATTTTGTGTACAGGGGTGAGCTTTGCATACATCCCTCATGTTGTCGTCCTTTAAAGCAAGTTACAGCCAAGGAACTGACAATTAACGGATGTGTAAAGCTCTCTAATAAAATATTAAACTTATCTTCTCGCTCTTAATGAATATCTATAGAATTAACACGCCTGAAAACTGATACTTTCGTTTCTCAGCTATGAAATCTGAATTATCGCGCACGCTCTAGAATATTCTATAATTATATGAAGGTTAATACAAATTTTGAAATGTGTATATGTATGTATGTATGTATGTATGTATGTATGTATGTATGTATAGGGCTACATCTTATCCAGTGTCGTAACACCTTTTCCTGTTGATCAGCGAAGTTAACGACATTGGGTCTGAGTAGTAGTTGGATGGGAGACTGTCTTCTGTATCCAAATTATGTAGCTTCCTGTGGTTCGGATCCTACGTTAAGCTATGGGTCCCCCCGTCAATGACCTTAGAAGTTGCGAAGGAGGTTAAGCAACTCCCATTATTATATTTATATATATATATATATATATATTAGTGATGTAGCGGATGTCATTTTTTTCACATCCGCGGATGCGGATGCGGATGAGGATGTTTGATTTCAACATCCGCGGATGCGGATGCGGATGCGGATGTCTACATTTTCGTTATTTTTTAGGATATATTCGAGATTTGTTGTGTTTAACGTATATAATAAGTTATTATATAGAGAGAGCTGTAGCTATAATGTAGTATAATTGATTAATTGTACAATAATTGCTGTACTTTTCCCTGAACATATAAAATAATAGCAAGCATCTAACTAATATAGAAATCAATTAGTGAATTCGTCTGCAAATAAATTCGTTATATTTTGTTGAGTTTCAGCCACAATTAGAAACCATAATTGTGTTACACGACCTCTTTCCCCAACCTCCACCCTTATAGAAAGAGATCTTTAATTAGCTTGATAACTATTTATATTAAGTTTAAAGTTTTATTAGGCATATTTATAAATGAGTAATTAAAATAAAGTAAACTAAGATGTTCATCGTTTAATATTCAAACTTAATTATAGGAAGGTTATGCTTAAGGAACATTAATTTTTCTGCCTTTTCTGCTGCCAGTCTGTTTCTCTTTTCATCATATATTAATCCAGCACTGCTAAATAATCTCTCGCTTGGTACGCTTGTTGGAGGACGTGCTAAATGTTTCCTTGCAAGTTTACTCAAGTATGGATAGATATTCTGCGTATTTTTCCACCAACTAATAGGATTGTCACATGCAGCCAGGCGTTTTTCTTGGTGATAGCTCTCGATCATTTTTACTACATCTTTTGACATCGCGTAGGTCTCGTCATCGCTGCTTGACTCAAGAAACTGAGAGAGAGAGTCTGTGATAGATTTGCTTGTTGAAGGTGTTGGTTCTGTCACTGAAACTTTTATTCTTTTGGTGGGTGGCGAAGCGACAGATTCAAGAGATTGAAGCTCTTCAACTGCTTTGCCAAGTGATGATTTAACTCGTTCTAATGTACTAGGTGAAAATAACTTAGCTTTGTAACGTGGATCTAAGTAGGTTGCAAGAGAGTAACTTCATACAAGAACAGCCTCTCGTCTTGTCGCTTGCATCACTTTTGCGCACAATGAACTAGTTCTATTAATATAGTAGAATTTGATAATTTCCGCTTATTAATGACGTTTTATCTCAACGGTCCACATCCGCACGACATCCGCAGTCCAAAGTGCGGATGCGGATGTGGATGCGGATGCGAGAAAATGTGCGGATGTTCCGCGGATGCGGATGCGGATGTGACCTACATCACTAATATATATATATATATATATATATGCATGCATGCATTGAGAGGTGGGGCGACAAGCTTGACCTTCGGGAAATGAGAAGTCATCACGCGGAACCTTTGTAAGGTTGTAAGGTATATATATACACACACATAAGAATATGAAACGTAAGAATATATATATATATATATATATATTATATATATA
Source organism: Bathynomus jamesi (assembly GCA_023014485.1). Taxonomy (NCBI): domain Eukaryota; kingdom Metazoa; phylum Arthropoda; class Malacostraca; order Isopoda; family Cirolanidae; genus Bathynomus; species Bathynomus jamesi. Next base: position 888,121 of record JAJOZX010000630.1, read on the forward strand.
TATATATATATATATATATATATATATATATATATTAAAATTATTTCACGAAAGTAACACGTGAAAAATATTTATGATGAATAAAACCACGAAGGAAAGGAAACACAGAATGGTGCTCAAGCGCTTTCCTGAGGATGTCATTAGACGAAAGCCCTTGAGCACCATTCTGTGTTTCCTTTCCTTCGTGGTTTTATTCAATATATATATATAATATATATATATATATATATATATATAAAAGAGAGAGATAAAGCATAAAGTTACAATATAAATTGAGTACAATCACATAAAGTGATATCTGCATGAACATTCAACCTAATTATGTAAATGCATTTACATACGAATGTAATGTTAAATCTTTGGATCTCCCGTAAAACACTCGTACTATATGTATTAATTTGGAAAAATTAACCCTTTAAAAATTATCCGAGGTGTCTAATTTAAAACTGAGAGCATAGAAATGGTACTGTTAAATAAATTATTTATATTAAAAGTAGAAAAGCATATAAAGGTATATAGAAACTTGCTTTTTTATTTTAATAAATTTCAGAGAACCCTACTTGTCACTAATGTATCTATATGATCTACTTTCCAAATTACTTTCGAAGTACTGTACTACAAAACGTCCTCTTTAGGTACTTTATTTTGTGCAGTTTACATTTTGTCCTGTTCCTATTCTCTAAACTTTTTACGTAATCACGCCGTTCACTTCTTAAAATTAAGATAAGAACATAACAACAATTACGAGCCCTTGAATGAAATTGAAAGAAAACGTTTCAAAGTTTATCGATGCACAAGAGAAAAGCGAACGACCTTCATACTCGCGCCACATTCAAACACGTCCGGAATGACGTCAATAAAGGCTTATCCAGGTGAAAAATTCTTTGAATTTCAAACTACAGCAAAGAATATTCCATCAATCCTCTAATGTTACCCACGGCCCAGACAGAATTGGGTCAAGGCAGTGCTTATTCGATCCTCATTCGCGATTAACTGTGAAAATAAACAGTTTACAGTTAAAATCATCGTAGAAAACGGAACTCATCCCACTGACATAGAGAGGATGCGATATGACCTTCCATTATAAAAATAATTTAAAATAATAATTAATTTAATTTCTTTTAATTAATTAATTAATGAAGTACATTCACTTCATCACATTTAAATTTTACGTTTCAAAATGGGTTTAATATAACATTACATTTAATTTAAAAAATTTAAAACGAGAAAGAGTAAATAAAAAAATATGTATTGTACAATGTATAAAATATATACAATATTTAATTAACCAAATTTAAATTTTGAATGAAACGGTACAAAGGCTAGAAAAATGTAAAATAAGCATTAATATTAAAATAATAATAATGATAATAATAATAATATATTATTATTATTATTATTATTATTATTACTATTTTATATAAAAGTTGGTCTGGAAAACAACTACCTTTATAAAAATATTTGGTACAGGACGTAGCAAATCTGTTCTTCGACTCGCCAAAAATTCCTTCATCCGACAAAAATGTGAAAATCTATCTAATTCTAATTCTTCTCGCTCTTTTTGGCATCTAGCTAAGTACCTTTTCAACAACTTTACTTCCTCTTCTTTCCCTCCTCTTTTCCATTCCGACGGCTCAGGTGCCGTCTCTTCTCCTGACAAAGCTGAACTCTTCGCTCAAACTTTCGTTTACAATTCAACTCTGGACGATTCCTGTGCTGTAGGGTGTATCATGCTCAGGTCGGATATTGAAAAACTTGGAATTTCAAGATTGTTAGTATGTATTCCTATGTAAAATTGAATTTTAAGAGGGGTTCGTCTTCTGCAACGTTTGCGAAAAATCGCATTTAAGTATTCAAAATCGCACTTTTTCGTCGAAAAATGGGATTTTTTGCCAATTTCAAAGACTTCGTAGCCTCAAATGACCTTCATATGTTCCATATTGTTCACATACACCCTTAAGCATTTCTAGGGGCAGGCTTGGACCCATTTAAGATCAGCCGAAGTGGTTCATAACCGCTAAAATAACCAAAATCACCCAAAATGGCCCAAAACTAAGGAATTGTATGATTTTTAGTCTCCTATACACCACATTTCGCGGCTGTTCTCTTCATCAGGCAGAATCTTTTTGTTCTTCTTTCTTGGTCTTGCATTTTCTTTTTTTTAGAAACGCCTCCACCAATTTTTATTTATTTTCTTTTCGGCATCACTGAGTGTGATGGCAGCTGCCCCACCTTTCCGCAAGCTGCTGTGACGTTCAACCTTTTTTATGCAATTGCAATTCTTCTTTAATATTTGTATAAGTCCCTCCTCCACCCCCAGCTTGTAATAATATGCTGGTCAACTGAATGTTTTGAGATTTTTTCTTCTGAAAGCATCTTGATTTGTCTAGCAGGTCTTGTAGAGATCTAAAACATGTTCATAATGTCTTGCTTTGACTTGAAAACTGGCAACAAGTCTCTGTGATCGATCCTAGCACGAACAAAACCATCTCTTCTCTCTTGTCCATACACTGCATAAGCTACAGCTGAAACTTCCTGAACTGCTCTTTCACAGCTTTGAGTGTGAACTGGGAAGTTCTCAACTTCAAGTGGAGACCAGAGAAGCTCCTCAACTTCTCCTCTTGACAACTTACAAGTGAAGAGTGGCTCATACTTCAGAGGTCTGGCTTCTCAGCAGTCCAAGAGCGGTCACAATATGGCGAGGTCCATACCTCATGTGGTGCTTCACCTTGATCTCAAAATACATCTTGAAGTAGAAGTCCAGGCAGAACTTCAGCAGCACTTCCAGCTTCTTCAACACCTCCCCCTTCAGACCATGCTGCCTCATCCACAGCATCAACAGAGCCTCACCTGTAGTCAGCCAGCGTGACTGATTCAGTGGGCCACACTTCAGACCACCAACTTCCTTGCTCAAATCTCTTGTCTTGAGAGCTTTGATCAGTAGGTAGCAGTTCATCTGGTCAGTGCTAAGGTTCTGTACAATGTCTTCTGCCAATTCAATTATATCTTCTCCTGGCAGAGCCTTGAAGCTAAAGTTGACAGGTATGTCATTGATCTTCTCCAAACGTTTTCCTATTGGGCCATTGAACCCAGACTTGTGTGTGTAGGGACCATCAAGCTTGATGATCATGTGCCTGAGGCTGAGTTCATTAAAATGCAACTGGCATATCAGTCAGTGACACTTGTGACCTAGCAGTCTCTCCAAGCAGTGGCGGCTCGTGCCTAGCACCTGCAGAGCTGCAGTCCCCCCAGACACTCACTGCCAGGCGTATGATTCCTTCAGACAGTCTGAAGGAATCATACGCCTGGCAATGAGTGTCTGGGGGGACTGCAGCTCTGCAGCTCCTAGGCACGAGCCGCCACTGTGCTCCAAGTGAGTGATAGATCCTCCATCAGGTCCTGTGTTTGTGTTGGTGGAGTCACCACCAAGGACCACAATAGTATCTTTAGCACCATGAGCAGTAATCCACTCAAACAGAGCCTGAGCTATCTTCAGTGCAGGTTTCTCATTTCCTTCAGGTGTTTCTGGTGTACAATGGAAGAGATACTTCCCCTCAGGTTCCCAAGTAACACTATAGTGCTCTTCAGTTGTAATATCAGGATGGAAGCGGCCAGTTTCTTCATTGTACCTCATGATCTTTGTCTTCTTATCTTGTTTTCCATCAAAGAAAATTCCCTTGATCTCCTCTCCCTCTGTTCTTTTCTCAAGGGCCTCCACCGAGGCACCTATTACAGACTCCTTGCCCCTCCACATCTTCATCCTGTCAACAGTTAGATATGCCTTATCAGCAGATAGATGACGAGCTTTGATGAGATCTTGCAAGAAACCAGTTGCAATGGCTGTTGCAGGAGTGTTTTCCACCTTGAACCTGACTGCAGCCGCAGCAGTGCTTGACATATCCATGTAGTTCCTCCTGGCAGAGGTGGACTTTGCCAGTGTTGACACTGGAGCTTGTGCCTGGTGCAGTACTGGAAAAATCTGTGTCAGCAGTAGGAGCTGCTCTGCCTGGAGACTCTTGCAAGGAAGTCACCTCATCTTCATCATCATCATCATCACCATCATCAGCTCTAAGCAGTAGCTCCTTTTCTTCTTCCTCTTTTCTGTTTCTCTTCTCAGCTGCCTTCTGTTCTTCCTCCTTCCTCTTAGCAGCCTTCACCTGCTTCACTGTTTCCTTCACATTAACAGATGCCATCCGGAAGCCAGAAACTTCTGAGGTTTTGATCCTCTGGTAATGGAGCCACTCTAGCTCTAGCTTTGGAATCTTCTGAGGCAGAGGACAGTCACAGTTGACATGAACCCTAGCAGCACAGTCAGAGCAGCCAGATGCTTCAGTTCCACAGAGAGTGAGATCATGTCTGCAGGTTATGTCAAACAATGTATCAAGTTCAGATATTCTCTTCTCTCTCTTTGCAGCCTTCACTCTGCCATTCACTAGGTCAATCATTTCATTCCACCTGACAAGTATCTTCCTGGCAATGGATCTCTCTTGAATGATCACAGGAGGAGTGAACTTGGCATTGCTTTTGCGCCACTGTGCCAGTACCAGTGATGCCAAGTCCTTAGCCAAATCTTGCAGAGGGTACTGAGCTCTCTTCATATCATCCAGAAGCAGCTTCTCTTAATGGAGGAGGACTCCTCCCTGAAACACAACTCTCCAGGTTGGAACTTCTGTGGGAAATAACTGCTTGCCTGGACCCACCAGATCACTCAGCTTTGAACCAGAACTTTTTCTGGTCTTTCGTTCTTGCTTAGCCATGGTGGCTATACAATCTTCACCAAGCTTTGTATCTGAAACATAGAAAATTATCACAGTGAAACTCTAGTAGTTCATTATAGCTGTTACAATGGTTTTGTTTGGTAAGAAACCGGTCGGTTACATTTGTACTAGAGTGTATGTCCTGCACAGCTGTTCTGTACATAACCAGAAAACGAAAAAGTGGAAATTTGAACATTTAAACGTGAGAATAAAAACCCATTCTAATAGACAGTTTATTTCCACAACAGTTTCGATGCCACTGGCATCCTCTTCGGGTGGATACAGAAAAACGAATGAACCAAAAACAAGAGGGAAAACAGTCCAGGGACCATTAAGAAATTCGCACCTAGTTTAGATCCCGTTCTCCCGACACTGGAAGGGCATTTTTATTAAAAGGACTCGCTTATAAGTACATTCACACAAATTTAAAACTATCTTCTTGTTCTATACATACAGATTCTATTATTTTTTTACATAATTATTACATTTATTATTAAATTTACATTTAATATTGCATTATTATTTATTACAGAAATTATAAATTTATTATTACATTGATTATTACATTGTTGTTTATTATGCAGAAATTATAAACCGAAAAACGAATGAAAAAGGGGAGAAGGAAACAATCCAGAGACCATTAAGAAATTCGCACCTAGGCTAGAATCCCGTTACCCCCACCCTAGAAGGCATTTTTATTAAAAGGTCCCGCTTATAAGTACATTCGCACAAATTACAGTAAAACTATCTTCTTGTTCTATACATACAGATTCTATTATTTTGACATAATTACTGCATTTATTATTGCATTTACATTTTTTCACATTTATTATTATTACCTTTACACTAATTATTACATTTATTTTATTACCTTTATTATTACATTTATTGCATTTATATTTATTTCCACATTTATTACTTCCATTATTACATTTACATTTTACCAAAAAAAAAAAAAAAACGAATGAACCAAAAGCGAGTAAGAAAACAATCGAGAGACCTTTAAGAAATTCACACTTAGGTTAGAACCCGTTCCCACGACTCCGTAAGGGAATTTCTGACCAAGAATCTCATTAAAGGGTCCAACTTATAAGTACCTTCGCACAAATTAAAATTATCCTCTTGTTCTATACATACAGATTCTATTAGTTTTATTTTGACATAATTATTACATTTATAAAGTACCTTACTTGATTCCCAATCTATCGCATGATTATTTTGGCTGGCGTGATAAAAAATGGCATTATTAGTATTACAACTTTTGAAGGCATATTTGTGTTCTTTAATACGGGTTTCAATATTTCTTCCAGTTTCTACCTCATATACTAAATCACAACTTTTACAGGGAATGCTGTAGACAGGCTTGTTCCTGTTTTGCAACGTTATTCCTAACCAATTTACTTTTCACGGTAGATGAATATTTGAACGCCAAAGCAAACTTAAAATCTTTTGTCAACGGTTTTACTCTTTCTAAGCCGGCAATGTAAGGCAAACTCACATATTGTTTTTCGTTAACTGAAGGTTCCCGAGGGGCATAAAAAGATTTTCTGTCTTTAAAATACGCCTTTCTGATAAACGACTCAAGATATTTTAAATCCTTAAAAATGTTCCAAATCTTTGAATTTTCCGGGTCCAACAAATGTGGGCTACAAATCCTGAGTGCTCTTAGAAACATGGAAGAAATAATTGAGCTTTTAACCCCTTCATCATGATATGAAAAATAATGAATGTACAAATTACAATGAGTCGGTTTTCTATAGACCGTGAAATTAGGCTTTCCGCTTTCGTTAATGACCAAAACATCTAGAAAAGGTAATTGTTTGTCGTTCTCCCATTCATATTTAAATTTAATAGAGGGAACAAGATTATTTAATGACTGAAAGAAAGTGTCAAAGTTGTTCCAGTGGTCAGGCCAAAATGAGAAAATATCATCTACATAACGAAACCAAATTAGATTCCTGGGACATATTGTTTGCAACAATTCCGACTCATAATATTCCATGTACTGTATAATGTACTCAGTATTGGTGATAAAGGGGACCCCATTCCCATACTAAAACGTTGTAAATAAAATTCTCCACCGAAGGAGAGGGCATTATTGGTGACAGAGTTTTATCAGTTCTAAAAATACAGATGTGGGCATGCCTAGTTCTACGTTACATGTTGGCAATTTTCTGTCTAAACAACTAAGTACATCATCAATGGGAACTTTCGTAAACAAGGACTCAACGTCAAAACTGATCATTCTTCCCCGTTTTAAATCTAAGGACATAACTTTGTTACTAAAGTCACAGGAATTAGTGATGTGCGAGCCTGAAAATTTACCAACTAATGGGGATAATTTATCTGCAAGAAATTTAGATAACCTGTAACTAAAGGAACCCCTGTGTGAAATAATGGGACGGAGTGGTATATTAATCTTATGGGTTTTGGGTAAGCCGTAAATGTGGGGGAGTTTGGGGTTAATCTGTAGAAATCTTTTGGGGTCAATCGCCGGGACATCTTTTAATAAGTTCCTGATAGTTTTGTTGAATTCAGCAGAAAGACGCTTTAAGGGGGACGATCTCACTTTGGTGTAGGTGAATTCATCACTAAGTAACGCTTCCATTTTTTGTTTATAATCACACTTGTCCAAAATAACTACAGTGTTACTTTTGTCCGCTTTAGTGACAAATATTGCTTCGTTCTTCCTGAGCTTGTCTAAAGCTAACCGGAACATTTTGGGAATCGAGTCCATTGAGTTGAAATGTTCCAGAAACTTGCTCAGAATCAAACCATTTAAACACGGAATATCCACCCTGGAATTAACTACGAAAGACACAAAATCTAAAACAATGTTTTTATCGGGTTTAAGGGCAAAGGACAGCCCTAAATCAAGAACTTCCTTTTCAGATTTGGATAAGATATATGTCGATAAATTTAAAACGGAACCTTCCACCGCACACTTTGACCAAGCACTTTCATCACATAAATTGGATAGCTTTCTGTTAAGTCGTTGTTCAGTGCGTCTACAGTAGTTTGAATGCATCAGGCAGTCTACAGCGAGGCGTGTTCAGGCGTGTATTCAAGCGCAAGGCGGACATTTTGAGGACTTCCTTTAGAGGTAAGGCGGATACTTGCTGGAACACATAACGGGCTGTAACTCGGAAACAAAGCGATTTCGGGCATATGTTTATATAAACTTTTTTCATTGTTTTCAGGTCCTGAATCCACCCTGAAAGTGCGTCCCACATGTTATGAAACACCCTGTGTGTGTGTGTGTGTGTGTGTGTGTATATATATATATAGTCTATATATATATATATATATATATATATATATATATATATATATATATATATATATATATATATATATATATATTTACAAATGTGTGTCTGTGTGTGTTTGACCAAATTAAGAAAATATAATATCGAATTACTTTGAAAAATAAAGTAAAATATAGTGATGGTTTGCTTGCATGCTTCTCGAAATTAGAAAATTGTATATAATATACAGTATATCAGGTCATGCAGATAACGATAAATCAGATAGCGATAAATGAAGCAAGAAGAGTTGCGGGACAGGTACTAAGAACGGTCAAAAAAAGGGACAGGACAGTAATGATTCCCCTGATTATACCAAAACTTGAATACTGCTCAGTTTTGACGTCCCCATATGAAAAGGAAGAAACTAATAGACTAGAAGAAACTCAGAGACATTTCACAGCAAAGGTTGATGGCTGCAAAGAGCTCAACTACTGGGAAAGACTCGTAAACTAAATCTGTACCCCCTGGAAAGAAGAAGAGAGAGGTATACCATAATCTACATAGGGAAAATGATCGAAAAACTAGTACCAAACCTCAAACTAAACCCAATTACCATTCAAACAACACTGGAAAATAGGAAAGGCAGGATGTGTAGTGTTCCCAAATTAAAGGCCCGACAAGGGACCTCCTCAACACTGAAGGAAAATAGCTTGGTTGTCAGGGGGCTAAGACTTTTTAATCAGCTTCCAAAGGACCTCAGAAAGTTACAGGGGCTAAAGTTGAAGTCTTCAAGAAAAGACTAGATGCCTGGCTCAGGACAGTACCAGATGAGCCCGGTGTACCTGGTTATGTACGGTGGAGAGCGCAAGAAAACAACTCGCTCCTCCACCGTGTGAAGAGAGACCAACGTACGGAACAGCAACGAGGTTAAGGAGGTCATCACATAAGTAATGTCGTTTTTTTTGCATTGCTAAACTCGCGTCGTGTTTGCATATGTTTCTGTGTATATTTTGTGGAAAACTCGAATTTTTATGTATTTAGACATGTTACTTCTCAGTCTAAGTGAAGTTTCATCGCATTAACAAATCTTCGTTTATTTCACCCTTCCGGATAAGATGGAGGTGTCAGAAGAACACATTTGGCATATAATGCTTTATAAGTTTAGAAAAGGAAATAACGCGACTGCAGCCGCAAAAAATATTCAGGATATTTATGAGGAGGAAGCTTTAAATGTAAGGAAATGTCAACGATGATTCCAAAAGTTTAGGTCTGGTGACTATAGTTTAACTGATGAATCGTGTTCAGGCCGACCTATTGAATTCAGTGATGACCTTCAGATAGCTACACTTGAAGAAAATCCTGCTGTAACTTTTGAAGAACTTGCCCAGCGACTAAATTTAACTGGTTCCACAGTTCATCGCTATCGGGAAAAGTGTCGAAACTTGGGAAGTGAGTTCCCCATACATTGTCACCAGACAACTGTAGAGATCGGGTGAACATTTGCTCTTCATTGCATCTTCGGCGACTTCAAGCACCGTTTCTGAATTGATTCATTACTGTGGATGAAAAATGGGTGCTTTATCACAGTGTTAAGAGTCATCGGCAGTGGGTTAGTGCTGGGGAATCTGCTAAACCACAGCCAAGAGGAAGAGAACATCTGCACCCCAGGAAGGTTTTGCTGTGCGTTTGGTGGGATATTCAAGGAGTGGTTTATTTCGAACTGTTGCAGCCCAATCAGATCATTACAGCTGAAGTCTACTGTCAGCAACTTCGAATATTGAGCTCTGCAGGCAGTGCAAACAAAACGTCCTTCTTTGGCCAACAGGACAACGCGCGTCCTCATGCTGCTCGAATCACCACTGCCAAAATTGAACAGTTTGGTTGGGAAAAAATTCCACATCCTCCGTATTCACCAGCCATTACACCATCAGATTGCCACCTATTCAGAATTCTTCAAAACTATCTTTTCGGGAAAGAACTTGAAAGTTTCGAAGCTATCAGCATTGCCCTCTCCGAGGATTTTCCTTCTGAACCGGAAGAATTTCATCAACATGGAATTGAAATGCTTGTAGAGAGGTGGCACAGAATCATAGAAAGTGAAGGAAAATATATAAGCCATTAAAATTTATTTTGATGTAGTTTTATTTTCATTTGGAGATAAAGGTAAAAAACGACATTGCTTATTGGATGACCTGTGGTTGTATATTCACATGATCATATGTTTCTCCTAATTTAGGGTGCTTCTCCTACTTTTCTTTTTGATTTCAGTTCCACTCTTCCTTTGATAAAAAGTAGACTCGCAATGTGGCGGTTTCATAGGTAACTTCAAAAACTTTCGATCGGATATGAGAGACACTATAATGGAATTTTGTTCAGTGTACTTTCGTACAATCTCAAACAGAGATGGAAACGAGTCACCAACTTTGACCCGTGACCCGTGTGACCCGTCGAGCACATGACCCGCGACCCACTGACCCGGCACACCTGCTGACCAAAACAATACCTTGAACAAAACGTTTTTCAAAATACGCCATAAAGTAAATGTTGTCTCAAAATACAAAATCTTTATTTTGATACACAAATACAAGCCAACTCATATTGGTAAGCTATAACAAACTGATATGGAACTATAACTACAAGCTGTCGACACGCAAAAACATGCGCATTTTTAAAATTTGACTAAAAATTTGTGCCCCACCTAATCACAACATTGACCCACCTTGACCCGCTCCCGGGTCAGACGAGTCAACCTCATGACCCGTGACCCGCTGACCGTTTCCAACTCTGATCTCAAGTAGTAACGTTGCTTATTAGCTGCCGGTATAAGTGCGAAAACACTTCACTTTTTTCTACGTGAAGGTCAAAATATGAAAATAAAAACCCACTCTAATAGACAGAGTTTATTTCCACAACAGCTTCGATGCTCACTGGCATCCTCCTCGGGTGGATACAGAAAAACGAATTCGTTTTTCTGTATCCACCCGAGGAGGATGTCAGTGGGCATCGAAACGGTTGTGGAAATAAACTCTGTCTATTAAAGTGGGATTTTATTATCATATTTTGACCTTCAGGTAGAAAAAAGTGGTTTTTTGCATTTATTTAAACGTGATTTTTAGCAAAAGTTCAAGAAAACAAACCCCCTCCTAAAATTTAATTTTACATAGAAATACATACTGCCAATCTTGAAATTCGCGCTTCAGTGAGCATGATACACCCTACTGTACTGTTCCTCCATCTCCTCCCCCCTCTGACTTTATTATGCCTGAAATTAGAATCTCTTCTAAAGATGTTTTTTCTGCCCTGTCTGGGCTCAACTCTAGGAAGGCGTATGGTCCTGATGGTGTTCCTCCTGTTGTTCTTAAGAACTGTGCTTCTGTGCTGACACCCTGCCTACGCAAACTCTTTCGTCTTTGTCTCTCATCTGGTACTTTTCCTTCCTGCTGAAAGTTCGTTTTCATTCAGCCTGTCCCAAAGAAGGGTGACAGCTCTCAACCCTCCAACTATCGTCCAATTGCTTTGATTTCTTGCCTTTCCAAAGTTTTTGAATTTATCCTTAAGAGGAAGATGCTTAAACACATTTATTCTCACAATCTTCTTTCAGATCGTCAGTATGGATTCAGAAAGGGACGCTCTACTGGCGATCTTCTTGCATATCTCTCTGATCTTGATCATCCTCCTTTCGAGATTTCGGTGAAACTTTTGCTATTGCGCTAGACATATCAAAAGCTTTTGATAGAGTCTGGCAAAAAATCTTTAATTTCGAAACTGTCCTCCTTCGGTTTCTATCCTTCTATCTGTGCTTCATCACTAATTTCCTTTCTGGCCGATCTATAGTTGCAGTTGTAGATGGCTACGGTTCTTCTCCTAAAGCTATTAACAGTGCTGTTCCTCAGTGTTCTTTTCTGTCAGTCACTCTTATCCTTTTATTTGCAATTGATCTTTAATTCGCACTTCCTGCCCTATTCGCTCCTATGCTGATGATTCCAATCTTCACTTCTCCACCCGCTTCCCAAAGCGTCCGTCACAGCAGTCACTTCATGATTCGCGTAGGACGGCTATGGGACACCTAACCTCTGATCTTTCTGCTATATCTGATTGGGGCAGCGAAAACCTTGTGGCTTTCAATGCCTCAAAAACTCAGTTCCTCCATCTGTCTGCTCGTCACAATCTTCCACACGACTATCCCCTTACCTTCAAAATACGCAACTCAATCCTTCCTCTTCTCTTAACATTCTTGGCGTTTCTAAAGCAACTTCTAAGAGGTTAGGTGTGCTGTACCGCCTCCGCGGTTTCTTCAACCCCACTCAGTTGCTGTCTATGTACAGGTCTTGTTCGCCTCTGTATGGATTATGCTTCTCATGTGTGGGTGGTTCAACCCACAGCCGTACTTGACCGGGTGGAATCAAAGGCTTTTCGTCTCCTCAATTCCCCGCCTCTTACTGATTGTCTTCAATCTCTCTCTCTCTCTCTCTCTCTCTCTTCGCAGCAATGTTGCCTCACTGTTTCTTTACTATCGTTATTATAATGGACATTGCTCTTCTGAACTCTCCAACTGCATTCCTCCTTCTTTAAGGAGAGCACGCAGTACCAGACTTTCTACACTTTCTCATTCCTATTCTGTCCAACTATCTAATGCAAGGGTTAATTGGTATTTTCAGTTTTTCATCTACTCAACCGGTCAACATTGGAACAATCTTCTTTAATCCATCTTTCCTCCTGTGTATGACCTCCCATCTTTCAAACGCAGAGTGTCTAGGCATCTCGAAAATCCCGGACCTTGATTTTGGCTCTCTTCTTCTTCTATGGGAGGGGCGCTTTTGTGGGCATTTGCCCTTGGCCCCTCCTTCCTGCATAAAAAAAATTGTAAAGTGTTATTAAAGTAGTTTAATTAATCAACTGTGCAAAATTAAATGATGTAACGTTAAAAATTATTTTTAATTTTACCTTCTTTAAATATTTTAAGTGAATGTGTGGGAAATTTTGCACTAAACACAATTTCAGAATTTTACTGAGTGTAAAGAATGTGCTCCACGGTACATTTATTTTCCAGAAGGGTAAATTTTATTTCTAAAAAATATATGTTCATGGAATCTGTGTCACTAGGGATTTCATAAAATCTTTAAAATGTTTAGGGCTTTCATGTAACGTTAAGTCGTGATGTTTTCGTTAAAACTAACGAAAATATCACGTCTGAACCTTACATGAAATCCCTGAACATTTTAGGGATTTCATGCAATCCCTAGTTACACAGATTCCCTGTAACATACAGTATATATCGTACTCATATAATTTTGGATGCATGGGCGTTGTAGTATTCCATAGCGAGTTAGTCGGGTAGAAATCATAGCAAATAGCATTTCTCTCTCTCTCTCTCTCTCTCTCTCTCTCTCTCTCTCTCTCTCTATATATATATATATATATATATATATATATATATACAGGGTGTCCCATAAGTCCGGCATCATAGGAGAAATTCATATTTTTCTATTTCTACAAACCATAATTCATATTTTTCTCTTTCTACAGGCCATAATATCTGTGAGTAAGGAAAAACGAATCCAGATAATTCTACTCATAGGAAATCGGAGTCAAAGAGAGGCCGCTGCTGAATTTAACAGACTGCATCCAGACCGCGAGCCAATAACACAGAGTTGTGTTAGCAGACTTGTTGCAAAGTTTAAGGAAACATGATCCATGGAAGATAAACCACGCAGTGGACTTTCAAGGAGGTCCACTAACGATGATACAGCGACTGCTATCCTGGCTCATTTTAACAGAAGTCCCAATACGTCTCTTTGGCGACTGTCCGCAGAAGCAGGAGTGTCGAAAAGTAGCATCCATCGCATTCTTTAGGCTCACAAATGGCATCCATATAAACTTCAGATCCTACAGAAATTAAGCGAAGATGATCCCAACCGGCGGATGGAATTTTGTGAATGGGCTACGGAACAATATGCTCGGGATGCCAATTTCCCGTCCACCATTCTGTTCAGTGACGAGGCTGTTTTTTATGGAAATGGTGAGGTAAATCGACAGAACACCCGCTACTGGTCTCAAAACAACCCTCACTGGTATACCTCTTCAAAGGAACAAGGTGCATCTCGGGTGATGGTATGGTGTGGCATTTGGAAGGATCACATCATAGGCCCCTTCTTTTTCGATGAACATGTCACTGGAGGCACCTACCTACGTATGTTCAAGGAAGAAGCATTTCCTAGTGTCTTGAACGAAGAAGGAAATTTCCCAACATGGTTCCAGCAAGACGGCGCTCCTGCACATTACAGCACCCAAGTAAGGGAATACCTGTACCAACAATTCCCTGGTCATTGGATAGGACGTCGAGGGCCTGTGGAATGGCCAGCTAGAAGCCCGGATCTCACGCCACTAGATTTTTATCTCTGGGGCCACTTGAAAGTGCTGGTATACGCAGAGAAAATTAGGAGTGTTGAACATTTACGGCAGCGCATTATTGGGGCATGTAACACCATTACTCCTGACAGCATTCACCGTGTGCTTGTTGACTGAGTATCACGTCTGAATTTGTGTATTGAAAACAATGGTGGACATATTGAGCACGTTCTATAAATAAAGCTTTTGTTTTGCCTTTTTTTATTATTTTTCCCATGATGCCGGACTTATGGGACACCCTGTATATATATATATATATATATATATATATATATATATATATATATACATACATACACACACCGACACACCTGCATTCAAAGAACAGCCACAAGAAAATGAAGCAAAAAGGAGAGAGAGTTGCAGAGAAAATTTAGATGGTAGTTGATCTAGTTAATGTAAAAGGGGTAACAGCCAGAATCAGTGTTTAGACTAGGGTTCAAAAACTTAATACGGAAAGATTCATAAATACGAAGCGAGGACGAGCATTTTAACGATTTAAGGATTTTGAAATTTTCAATAGAAACGTCAGTCTTACAGTTGATGGAGTGACTTCTGATGGCAGACTGTTCTTTTCTCAATAAAACCTTCCCCGTCCTATGACTAATACCCATATGGGAGCAAAATCTCGCCCGCAAAGAACGAACTTTACTATCCAACGTAGTTCCCATGGGAACACCCAGTGCAGTTAAACAAATAAACGACAGAACAGTTCATTGCAGGGGAGATTTTGTCCTTACATTGGAAAAAACAGTCAAGGGTATTACTATTTACAAAGGCAATCTTAAAATCAGTGTGAAAATAAAATTTCCTCACAATACTTAACAATTGTTTCTTCATTAAAGAGTTAAAATGGTAGACATCAGGTAAATCAAGATAGTTACAATTCTGAGGAACATTACACGTTGGGACAATTTTAGGGAATATACGTCCTACAAGATTCCATGGAAAACCATTTTTAAAGAAATAATCAGTAAGGAATTCAAACTCATTATGTAGCAAAGCAAAGTTCGAGCAAATATTATAAGCTCTATGAACAAGTGTGCGACCAGAACTTAGTTTGTAATTAAGGTCGCAAAAACTATAGAAATTAAAACCCAAACCCGTAAACGTAGGCTTCCAGTATGTAGAAGTTAAAACTGTCGAGCCAGATTTGGAAACTAAAACATCAAGGAAAGGAATAGAACCTTCAATTTCCTTTTTGTGTGTAAATACAATGTTCTTATGCAGTGTTCAGAAAACTCAAAAACTGAATTGATTGGTTCTCCGTTTGGAATAAAGCAAACGTATCGTCAACATAACGCCTGTACAGTTTGGGCTTAAGATAAGGGGAGCTCTCACAGAAGACCCTTTCCTCAAGAGCGGGACCCAAGGGGCTCCCCATCCCCACTCCATCCAACTGACAGTAAACCATTCCTTGAAATTGAAAAAATTATCCCTCACTGCCAAATTCAGAAGCTGCTCAAACTGTGCTCTGCCAAAGCCGTGAAAAAGTGAGTCCGGCTGTGGAAATGCTTTATTCAAAATAATTTTAATGGTCTCATCCAAGGGAACATTTGTAAAGAGGGAAGACACATCGAAACTTGTCATAAACAAAGAATTCATATCAAGTTTCTTAATTTCTGACGCAAAGGAAAAACTATCCTTAACACTGTATGAATTCACGGTAAATGAAGATAACAGTGGGACAAGAAATTTAGCAAGTTTGCAATTAGCCAAAGGATAGGACGCCAAAATTGGGCGCAATGGAACACCTACTTTATGAACCTTAGGTACTGTAGACTATAAATAAGACTCAAATAAGAACTTGATGTGTACAATGAATCATAAGTGAAGGAGCTAATAGCACTGAGTTACATTGTGTACATCCGATCGAATACACACAACCAACCACATTATCCGGGCTATTCTTTATTAGGCGTGATTTAACAGTATTATTATTTATTATACTTTAAGTCGTAATTGGTACCAATTGCTTTAAGTAAAGTCGGAAGATATTGAAAATTAACATGGTACGTAAGGTAGGCTAGGGATATTTTTACGCTCAAATTCCTTTACAGTTACACTATTATAATACCTATTTTTGGCTCTCCTAAGGCAGTTATCTAGAAATGAAATAGGAGAACATAATTTAGTACCAATATTCATGATATTGCATAACTGGGAATCTAAAAGTTCAGGACGATCGGATATACACAATGTAACTCAGTGTATATACAGGGTGTTTGAAAACTTTCTGTACAAATTGTAATGGGGGATAGGCAACACCAAGACAAATCCTTTTCGTCTATAAGTGTATGTCCGCTAACGTCACCATTCGGCGCGAGAGGGCGCCGCTGCAATTGGCTAAAAGGTGAAGTGGGCTAGACTCGCGCTTGCCGCGGGCATTCTTAAATCGGACGTAGTACGCGTAACATGGAGCGCTTCACGACTGCTGAGATGGCTGACATGCATATGGTGTATGGGGCTGCCAATGGAAACGGAAGAGCTGCTGTGAGGTTGTACCGACAGCGCTTCCCAAACAGACGTGTGCCAAACCACCAAACGTTTGCGCATTTGCATCGGCGACTGCGAGAAACTGGAACATTCCATGCAAACATGCATGACACTGGTCGGGAGAGAAACGTGCGCACTCCTGACATGGAAGAAGAAATCCTACGGCGATTTGAGGACAATCCAAGCGCAAGCACGCGAGGTGTTGCACGTATCCTCGGTGTGAATCACGACCTGGTCTGGAGAGTGTTGCACGAGCAGCAGTTACATCCGTTTCATCGTCAGAGAGTCCAGGCATTACAACCTCGGGATTACCCTCTTCGTGTGGAATTCGCACACTGGTTTCTGCAGCAGACAACGGTGCAGCCTAATTTTCCGGCTTATGTGCTGTTCTCAGATGAGGCCTGTTTCACACGTGAGAGTGTGTTTAACATGCACAATTCTCACGTGTGGGCGCACGCAAATCCACATGCTACACGGGTGCATGCTCATCAAGAACGGTTCGCCGTCAATGTTTGGGCGGGTATCGTCCATGGCAAGTTGATTGGGCCGTACCTGCTGCCTGCCCGACTCGACGTCAGGAGTGCGCACGTTTCTCTCCCGACCAGTGTCATGCATGTTTGCATGGACTGTTCCAGTTTCTCGCAGTCGCCGATGCAAATGCGCAAACGTTTGGTGGTTTGGCACACGTCTGTTTGGGAAGCGCAGTCGGTACAACCTCACAGCAGCTCTTCCGTTTCCATTGGCAGCCCCATACACCATATGCATGTCAGCCATCTCAGCAGTCGTGAAGCGCTCCATGTTACGCGTACTACGTCCGATTTAAGAATGCCCGCGGCAAGCACGAGTCTAGCCCACTTCACCTTTTAGCCAATTGCAGCGGCGCCCTCTCGCGCCGAATGGTGACGTCAGCGGACATACACTTATAGACGAAAAGGATTTGTCTTTGTGTTGCCTATCCCCTATTACAATTTGTACAGAAAGTTTTCAAACACCCTGTATAGGCCAAACGGGTAAAGCGTTAGATATTAGGGTAAAACAGGAAAAATATGCGTGCAGAACAGCAAATAATTCTATTGCATTGTTTAACCATATGTGCAGATGTTATCATAGTATCAAGTGGGATAGTTCTAAAGTGCTCGTTAAAAACACAGATATAATTGAAAGGCATATTCTAGACTGTGCATTTATCCATTTTAAAAATAATTTCAGTAACAGTCCAGGAATGTATAAAATTGACAATATCCTGTTAAAATACTTTTTACCTCTAATTAACTCCTGTTAATCCTGTGCTAATCTTTTTGTTTTTCTGTCCCGTTGTATATATTTTCGTCATCTCGCTTTCTCCTTTCATTCTCTGACGAGGTGTACTTCTGAATACACGAAAGCCCTTGGAATCTTTTTTCTTTTTCCTTGTGGGTTTGCACCATTCATTCATTTCACGTGTTTAATTGTGAAAGTCATCCCATAGATATATATACACATATACATATATATATATATATATATATATATAATATATATATATATATATATATATATATATATATATATTATATATATATATACACACACACACACATATATATATATATATATATATATATATATATATATATATTATATATATATATATATATATACATATATATATATATATACACTCTGTATACAGTGTGCCCCCGCTTTTCGTCGTTTCGCTTGTTCGTCTTTCCCCATTATATACTCCGATTCTGCGTTTCTGCGCCCACCCGCATGAGATTCGCTTGTTCGTCGCCATGTGTTTAGCCCCAAATCCACCTCCTCCACAGAATTTTACACCTCCTCCATAAAGCCCCGACCCTCCATTTCCCTTGCCCCAATTTTCCGATCTTCTGCCTCCAAGGAGCCCTCTATAAAGAGAGCCCGTCTCTCCCCTTCCAGTCCCCAACCATCCACTTCTGCTTCCGACTTCCTTGAAGTCATTTTGGGTGGAGATTCTCCTTCCAAGCAATGCTAAATTGCATTGCATGCAGGAAGTTGCATTGCAACTTCCTCTCATCTGCAAAGTCTCTGTAGCAAGTGGATTGGGTGAGTGTTCTTTTGATCTTGCATACATAATCAACACTCACACATTTCAAAAATTAATTTAGCATCCACATTGTTTATCAATTGAACTTTCATTTTCATTTTCATTTTCATATGTTAATCAAAGGTTGTTGTTGTTTAGCCGATCAGCCCACCCTGATCGAGCAAGCCGGTGGTACGCAGGTAACCGATCGCCCTCTCCGGAGTGGACCAGAGGTTCAGCGCACTAGTGATGTTGTGTTGTGTTCATTGTTGTGCTAGAGCGGTACAGCCTGTCATAATGTGTTCAATTGTTTGTGGTGTGTCCTGGCACAGGTGGCAGGTGTCGTCTGTGGAGTTGTCTAGTCTGTGTTTATATGTCCGTAAGTTGGGGGTGATGTCCACATCGGAATCGTGCTAAATTAACTCGATCCGATCTGCTCAGGCTGATCTCTGACCTGTTAATGGGTGGCGGCTTCGCACCTAGGACCGCATTCGGACCCAGTCGTGTCAGTGCTTTGTGGATTAGGTGTGTGTGTGTGTATGTGTTTTCTGTACTGTGTGATGTCTGTGGGGCGTGGTATGGAATGGAGTATTTGGTTATAATGTCTCTGGTGTTAACTTGATGGTGCGAGGTGTCGGTGCATGATTGTACATGTAGTGGCAAGGGTGTTGTGGGTTAGTTGTCGCTGCTAACATGAATTGTGTTCCCCTCATGTCTAAATGTTTCCTAACTTTCAGTATTTTTGTTTCTCTGTGCAGGTGTTCTATTGGTGTTGTTTGAGTGCATCCTGTAATGATGCGAAGTGCGTTGTTTTGTATTGTCTATAAGGTGTTTATGTGTGTGTTCGAGATAATGGGTGCCTAGCATGGGCTAGCATCGTCCATAACTGAGCGAATATATTGTTTTTATATGAGTGATGTTGTTTCCTGCTGGTGTCCAAAATTTGTACGTGTTAGTACCCTAAGCGTGTTAATTCTTGACGTACATTTGTTTCTAATGTCCTGAATGTGGTTTGTAAATGATGTGTTGCATGTGACCCCAAGTATTTTGGTCCTGTGAGTGTGTGGAATGTTGGTGTTGTTTAGTGTAAGCTCTGAAGTTATCTGGTGTTCTTTTGTATTGCTTGTAAGCAGAGCTGTGACTAGCGCCGCTAGTTTTTTAATAGCGCCACCACTAGCGTCGCTATATTTTCAAACTACTAGCGCATTTACCAGCGCCGCTAGTTTTTTAAATAAAAATTAACGCTATGCGCTAGCGCTAATTTTTATTTCAAAAATGAATTTAAAGTCCTATTCCATACAAGTTTGAACGTTTCAAACATGTATTTTTTCGACAGGAAAAGATATATTAAAGCCGAAAAGGTCCTCTTTGTCAGATTCAAATTTTGAAAAACTGTTGTTACTAAAATTGAATAAATAATTGTCCTAGGTCGTTGTAATAAAGTACTACTGAAACAAGTTGATACCTAAATTAGCTTGATTATATTGTATTGTTTTTTTTCTACTTGATTTGAATAATTACAAATATATTACTTGAAATACTTCTGTTGTATATATGATATATCAAATAATTAAATAAAAGAAATGTATTGTTTTCTATGGTATTAGGTATTAGGTAATATTGAAAACTAGCGCTAGCGCTAGCGTCGCTAAATTTTGAAATGACTAGCGTTAGCGCTAGCGCCGCTATTATTTTGCCTCACTAGCGCTAGCGCTAGCGGCGCTAGTTTTCATGAGTAGCGCGCACAGCTTTGCTTGTAAGCAAGGTGATGGTTGATTTTGTGGGCGCTACTTTGAGTCTATTGTGTGTCAGCCAGTCTTGTATACTGTTTGTGTATGTTTGTCGGTTATTTGTAGCGGTGTCGATGTTCTTGTGGGTGGATGTTAGAGTGATATCATCTGCATATGATGATAAGGTAAGCTTGTTATCTATGGGTGTTGGAATGTCATGCATGTATAAGTTGAACAGTGTTGGTGAGAGAACAGAGCCTTGAGGAACCCCATTCGGAAAAAGTTTGGTTTTGGATGACTTGCCATTAAATGTGACATGTGAGTATCTTCCTGAAAGATAGTTGCTCAGCCACCTTTTGGTGTTATTGTGCATGTTTGTGTTGAGTATTTTGTTTATGAGAGGGAAGCGTGGGATAGCATCAAATGCTTTACTAATGTCTATTGTTGCTAATAGTGTACGTTGAGCTGGTCGTCCATGATGTGCTGCCTGAGGTTAGTGAGTAATGTCGTGGTTGAGTGGTGAGGTCTCAATCCATGTTGATAGGCGATAGTGGTATGTGTGGGTTGGTGATTTGTAAGATTAATCTTTCTGTTACTTTGGAAGGTGTGCATAGTAAAGTAATGTGTCTATAGGAAGCTGCTGCTGTTGGATTTTTGTTTGGTTTGAGTAGTGTAATAATTTTACCTTGTTTCCATATGTCAGGAATAATACAGTGTTGGTATGAATATGTGCTGATATTTGTGAGAGTTAGTATTCCTTGTGGGCCCAAGTGTTTAAGGTGTATGTTAGATATGTTGTCTGGTCCAGTAGCCTTCGAATTCTTAATGTTTTTGATGATCTTGGTGGTCTGGTCTGTATTGAAGGGTGTAATGGTCGTGTCGAGTCTGTAGGTTTTCTTGTGCCTGGCTCTTTGTCTGTCTGCGTGTTTCTGGTTGTTGTCTCTGTTTAAGTGACTTATCTTTGCGTAGTGATTAACTAGAATGTTAGCTTGTTGTGTATATGTTGGGATATTATTTTGGCTGCGACAGATAGCCGCGTGTGAGGTGTGAATGCCGCTGTTAAAGTGGGTAATGCTGTTTATAGTCTTGTATAGCCTGAATGTATCTGTGGAGTGATTTAGTGTTGTTATGAATTCCCTAAATGTTTCTGTTTGTTTTTCTTTGAGTTTGTTAATTATGTATGTTACATGTGTG
>JAJOZX010000630.1:912500-995000 GCA_023014485.1 Bathynomus jamesi
TTCAACTGAGGAAACTTTTAATGCAAGCTGTGGTTGGTTTGACCGCTTTAAATGCCGCAGCAACTTGCACAGCATCAAAATTTCAGAATTTTTTCAGGTGATACTGTATATTAATGCATTTTATATGATATTATTGTAAAAATAAAAAGTAAAGTTATATCAAATAGTTTATTATAGAAACATTTTCGTCGTCGGAACATATGTTCCATGTATTACACGTAAATCAATGGGTTAGTCGGCTCCGTTGTTCGTCGTAGCCCTCAGGAACGCATCCACGACGAATAACGAGGACTGGCTATATATATGCGCCTCGGTGGTGTAGTGGTTAGCGTCGTTGATTACGAATCTATCGGCCCGGGATCGAAACCCGGTGACGGCAGGCGGCGCGCAGCAAAACCCAGCTGTTCATCCTTCCCCACAATAAAGAAATTGGTTGATAGATAAATGTGTACCCTAAGTAGCCTAGTGGTTAAGACGCTAGGCTGTTGGTGGGCCATGGTTCGGATTTCATGTTAAACTGTAGGTCTAAGGTGGAGTGACAAGCTTGACTTTCTTCAGAATGAACAATTCGGGCAGAAGCAAAACCAAGGTTATATACAGTATATATAATATGTAAAAACAATGTGAAAACAAATGAAAGTTTCCACTGTGTGCAATGTGATGCATATTCCAAACCCTTCACTTTAGTGTGAAATGAATGAATTCAGGACTCGCCTCTTATTCTACTAACTATTTTTTCACTTAATAAAATATAAAAACTAAATTCTTTCAATGCCATCTCCTTCACTTCCCTCTTCACACCTCCCTCTTCACACCTCCGTTTTCACATCTCCCTCTTCACACCTCCCTCTTCACACCTCCGTTTTCACATCTCCCTCTTCACACCTCCTCCCGACCAGACCAAGGATTAACGGATCGTGGCAGGAAGACCCTATTTAAAATTAAGAAAAAAAAAGTGGGATGAACGCCATTTTTAAAATTTAGCAAAATACACAAGCGTTCCATATTTTTACGTTAAGAATTTCTGTTGCCCTTCCATCGCATTGGGTATAGCAGAGCACCTTAATATATATATATATATATATATATATATATAATCAGTGGCGACTCCAGCTCTTCAAGACTACTCGGGCTCTTTTTAAATTTTCAAGTCTACATATGAGCCGACATTTAAATGCATGACAATAACTTAATATTTTTTACCGAGGTATGTATTTATTTATTTTATTGATAATCTTATTTGAATTTTATTTACTTGAACATAAAGTCCAAGCGTCTTGGTTTTGAAGCAAATTCCTTTAATATTCGGTTATGTAATTCCTTTTTGCTTTCTAAATCAATAAATATTTATTTTTCAATTGAAATCTTAGCCAGGGACGAGAGCCGTTCTTGAGCCATTGTGTTTCTTAAATATGATCTAATTCGATCAAGAACAGAGAAACTTCTTTCATTTGAAACAGAAGTTACAGGTATGGTAAGAAGGAACTGAATCAGCTTTGTGGTTTCCGACATCGCAGACAATAATCCTAGTTCGTGAAAGACTTCTAAAATTTCATTTGCAGATTTGCATTTTCTAAAGTCACTGTCACGATAAAGCTATTTCAATTCGTTAACTAAGGATTTGGAGTCAATTACATTTGGATATTTAGTTTGTAAAGCATTAAGATGATGCATTGGGAAAGTTTATTTGTTTGCCTCTTGCTGTTTTTCTCGGGGGAGAAGGCAGGTCTTCGGATTGTTCGAAGTCTGCCATTGTTTCTTGAAAAACTTTATTATATGCTTTATCAGTACGAGCGCACTCAATAAATTCAATAAAGTCATTTACTTTCTGTTGTGCAAACTTCATGTCAAGCTGCTTGCATTGCAGAAGATCAAATAGTTTTTTGGCTTGTAACAATATATTTTCAAAGCAGTTAATAAAAAACAGAAAAGTGAAATCATGCAATTTTATAAGTAGCATTGCTGAAGGACTCTAACACATTTCCTATTACATCAGCAAGTTTTGAAGCACTTTTGTCATCACTGACATTGTAAAATCCCCAAAATTTTTCCTTAATTTTATATCCTGAAATATATCTAATTACTATTGAAAGTTGGGCATGCATTGCACAGTCAGTTGTTTCGTCTGCTTGTACTGAAATAAACGGTGCATTTTCAACTAATCGAAACGTAAAAAGTTCCCATGTATCGCCAGAATTAAAAATTGTGCCTTTACAAGGACGAAGGATATAAGCCCGAGTTTAAATGTTTTTTTCTTTATAAAAAAATTAATAAGAAAAACGTATTTTATTTATGGAGAATTAGAAGAAGGCCTATTATGTTACCGTATGCAAGCAAATAATTATTCATTAAAAGAACTTTAAATATACGATACTACTTATACTTTCTCGGGTGTAATATCTTGCGCCCGAGTAAAGGATCATCTTGAAAGATTACACGAAAACTTAATGTGTCAACATAGTTTTTTTATAGGTAGTAAGGGTATCTAAATGCGCTCAAAATTTGCTTGCGTGACGAAGGCTAGACAGAAAAATAGTAACATACTACCAGCCAAAAACCATTTTTACAATTTGTAGTTAAAACTTTTTTTTTTAAACTTAAATCTATAAATACACAATTTTATCTCTAATGCTTCTCCTTACCCCTTGCCTCTCGGGCTCAGCCCGAGAAGCCCGAGTGCAGGAGTCGCCAATGATATATATATATATATATATATATATATATATATATATATCTATATATATTAAGCAGGTTTTAGCAAGCTATATTCGTTATTGAAGAAAAAATTAAATAAAACCAAAATAATTATGTATCTGAAAAATAAATACGTACGCATCAACTTTATGTATTTCTGCGTTTATCTTATACATATATAAGAGCTGTATGTAGGTGGAGTTAGGTTAATTTTGGGATCACCTGAAGATCCGTTACCCCAGCCTTTTTTAGTTAGCTTTATAAGTCTAACTAACGAAAATATCATGACCTAACCTAACCACTCGTCAAGGGCGTACGCCGTACAGTTGACCTAACGATTGGTTAGGTTAGGTCGTGATATTTTCGTTAGTTAGCCTTATAAAGCTAACTAAACAAGGCTGGGGGTGACGGATCTTCAGGTGATCCTAATTTTGTTTAGTTAAGTTGACTTCAACTTGTATGTGTGTGTGTGTGTGTTCTAGCTAACGTCAGACAATTTTATATTCGTTCGCAGAAAAGCTCCATGCATGCGCACGAATAGCTAAAATGTTAAAAAATAAAGACTGGACAGGGATATCTTCTAAGTGTTATTATGATTTCGTCACAGTTAAGTATAATAGTTATTTGTTAACGTATTATAAATTATAAACAAGGTGCGCATAAATTGTTCAAACTTGTTCAAAATATATTGAAAAAAAATTGCTCAGTAAATTCTGTAAAGACTTAAAAATCTTGAATGAATATTTAGTGAGAACACGACAAAAGCGAAAAACTGAAAAGTGTGACCAATATATACAGGGTGTCCATAAATGTTTACCCTGGAAACAGTATGCTCTCATGTTTTAATGACGAATCTTACATCCGTTTTCTTTTTACAGGTGATCTCGTACACGCATAGAGTTTCTGTGCTGGTGTGTTTCGTCTACCGCATTCGCCGCTAGGAGCGCTGTAGTAGCTGTTCAGTTAAGATGGCGTCTGTGACAGAGAAGGCATAATGTGTTAATGTGTTGTGTGGCTTGCAGAAACAAAATCTCCTGTCAGTGTTCAGCGAAGGTTCAGAACAAAGTATGGAAAGAATCCACCTGATGTGAAATTAATTAAGTCGTGGATGAAAAAATTCTTGGAAACTGGAAACGTGGAAAAGAGAAAGAGCAGTGGTAGACCATCAGTTTCCGATGGGACGGTGGAAAACATTCAAACGGCTTTCACACCAATTACGCCATCCCCCAGCTGCAGGACAGGCAGCCAACTGTCATCTTCCAACAAGATGGGGCACCCTCTCATTGGGCGCATGTTGTTCGTGAAACTCTCGACGCAACATTTCCAAATCGATGTATTGGCAGGGGCGGGCCAATCCCATGGCCCCCAAGATCACCAGACATTACCCCGCTGGATTTCTTTCTCTGGGGTCATGTTAAAGATTTGGTTTATGCAACAGTTGTTCCATATCAAGACATTGCGAGAACGCATTACGGATGCAATTGCAACAGTTAACCCACAAATGTTGGAAAATGTGTGACGTGAGTGTGAATACCGTTTAGACATTTTACGTGCCACTAGGGGTGCACATGTGGAAGCTTATTAAGTTCATTAACTATGTATCAAAACTTTGTATGTTTATCTACTTATGAGTAAAACTGTGTTTGAATACGAGTGTTTATTTAAAAGTTATAGCATGCTTTAATCAGGGTAATCATTTATGGACACCCTATATATATATATATATATATATATATATATACACACGTTGGTAATTTTTGCTTCCGCCCGAATTGTTCATTCTGACGAAGGTCAAGTTTGTTGCCCCATCTTAAAAACACACACACACACACACGCATATATATATATATTTTTTTTTTATTGGGGTTGTTTAACCTCCTTCGCAACATCTAAGGTCATATGACGGAGGGGACCTACAGCTTTACGTGGGGTCCGAACCACTGGTCGCTACATAATCTGGGCGCGGAGGACGGTCTCCCATCCAACTACTACCCAAACCCAATGTCTCTTAACTTCACTGATCTCCGGGAAGCGGTGTTACGACATTGGCCACGACGTAGCCCATATATATATATATATATATATATAGTGACAAATACAAAGATTTTAAGTTTTACACACAGCATTAACATAATTCCGTAGTTATTTAAGTTGGGACGTTGTTCGGTTTAAAAAAAGAGCATGTGGGTAGAAGAGTTTTGTTTTACCGGTTTCCTTATGAGCCGGCAAGAGACCCGGCGTTTAACGGTTTCTTAGGCATCCTTCTCAGCGTCCTCAGCCTATAAATTTGCTGCGGAGAACTGCCTCACTCTTCATTCTTCTCGCATTCACGAGTTAGTCGTGGCATCTTCAACTTCAGAGTGTCTCTCTTCCGACGAAGTTTTCCATTCATCCACTCACCGACATTTTGTCTCCTCACCTGATGTCCAGAAGAGATCCACTGACTCACGTAAGAATTAAAACCGAGCGCAGGCCTATATCTCTTTAAGACACAAAGTAAGCAACCCCTTTCCTGCAAGCTTTCTCGGTTTTCCTCTTCATCATCACTCAGCTGATCGATACGTTTCACCGTCAAATTTAGCCTACTTTCATCATCGGCACAAGGCCTATAGTTTCACATCACCAGAAGCCGACAGGCCTACTGAGCATCGACATGAATTCCTCTGCAAGCGATTCCACGCCTACAAACTAACGGCTTCCAGGATTCTAAAGTTCATTCCGAATTATAAATTTGTCTCTCCATCCCAACAGCCTACGCAATCTACTGCATCAGGTTTGCCAAACTTTTAAATAGGTCCAATCGTCTTGGCCTACAGTAGGACAGTGGATGGTTCGCCCACTTTTCAGTAGAAAAGTAATACAAAATTTACCAATTATCCAAAGAAAATTTGTTAGATGTCATTCAATAGCCTAATATCTGCGCTATTAACCAATATTTAATTAACTATTATGTGTTCAGCTGTTTTACTTGTAGGTTCAGGTAAATACATGTGTATATACTGCCCGAACCCTTCCCACTAGTCGGGTAGCATCGGGCAGCAAAGTGGACAGGTTCGGGCAGTAGTAATGAGTGCAAATAAAGAGAAATAAACAGCTATTTGAAACTAAAACACGTGTATTTGATCAAATCAAAACACAAACATATCTTTTAATACAAAATTACAATTAGACCTACGTGCGCCTACCAGCAGATCTCAAGTTAAAGCCTGAAAAGCTTATCATGAATTTGTGATAATTCTTTCTTCTTTTAATGCTTTGCGGTAGAGCAGGGGTGTTGAAACTTGTGCATGCGGGCACATTTGTGCCCGCGAAGCTATTTCAGTGTGCCTACGAGTAGCCCCCAGATAAGATTTTAGAGACCGGTTAATAAAAAGAATATTGTAATTAAAACTAGATAATGTTTTTTGTGTTTTATGTATTTTTTATCGTAATATTTTTTATGTGTGCCCACCTGTACTCCAGCATTTGGAAAATGTGCCCGTCTGCGAGAATGACAGCAGACAGCACGTAAAGTTGCCAGATATTTCAAGAAAATTAACTATAAGATCTGGACAGCGATTTCTAAATTGCTTCCTTTTTGACATAGGGAAGGATAAAATAACGATAAATATATATTCTTTTTCGCTTAACATGGCCATGGAATTTTTTAGTAGAAAAACTATATATGAAACTTGTTGTATTCAATAAATACTACAT
This sequence comes from Bathynomus jamesi, assembly GCA_023014485.1. Taxonomy (NCBI): domain Eukaryota; kingdom Metazoa; phylum Arthropoda; class Malacostraca; order Isopoda; family Cirolanidae; genus Bathynomus; species Bathynomus jamesi. The sequence continues at coordinate 918,891 of JAJOZX010000630.1, forward strand.
TATTAAACATTAAATGAGTTTTTAGAATGGAAAGAAACAATTTGTAACAGTAAAAAAAAGCGAAAGTCATTGGGAAAAAGGATGCATTTCGTCAATTGTTGTCCAACTCGAGATTTTTTGCGTCGGCTTTCTTAAAGGTTTTTGCACGAACGGCAACCAATGTACATACTATGTATCCACCTGATTACCAATCAAATGCTATAAATAGTATAATAAAATGATTTTGTACAAATTATTAACACATATTGAACTGTTTAAACTTTAAAGTATAATACAGCATTTTCTTCTTTCTTTGAATAGGGAAGCATTGCTTCCCTTGCTTCCATGGACCGCACGCCACTGGTAGTAGGGTGGGTCGAATTTGTACATATGGAATTTTTTTCGAATTAGGATTAGATTGGTTGCGTATGTGAGAAAGACACCAAAAAAATTAATTTCCTACGTGCATATCTTCCACTGCCCCGAGCGAGCTAAATACATATGAGAAAATTCCTTATTTTTGACTATGTTCATAAAAACATTTGGAAGTTTGATTACACTGTTATCCTAACATTTGTATACTGATAAGAAAAACACTCCATAAACATATTACTGAGCTCAGAAAATATTTTCTACTGCCCCATGCGAATGAAAAATTGGCCAATTTCCTATTTTTTAGCTATTTTCGTCAAAAGATGAATTTTAGAATATTGATTAGCCTCTTGTTCTAAAAGTTGTGTATTGATGAGTAAAACATTGTGTGAAAATCTTATTGCCATCAGACAATATCTTCCACATCCCAAAGCTAATGAAAATTAGCAAATGCCTTGCACTATTTCTAGCTATTTTCGTCCACTCTACTGTATCAGTATTTGAGGTTATTTTATGAGCAATTTCCTATTGACACGTAATCGTCTAATGTCTATCTGAAACGGTGATGTGCCCTTTTATTTGCTAAGGAGAAGATCAAGCTGTGTACATCGACACGTGACTAGCCGCAAAGTAACAGTTGAAAGTCATACAAGGACATGCTCTCTCAGTCTGCAGCTGCAGCTGGCCCTCACGCTTTGTCAGTATTACTGGAAGATCCGTGGAAGGTGTTTGTTCTCTGCTGTATGGTGTAGCATGCAGCAGTAAGCAACAGCTTACTGTTTATTATTTGTCTTTGGTTGTCTTTTATAACATTCTAATTGATTTTTGTTTGCAGAAAAATTATTATTCCTGAATAATAAGTGAGAAATAATTTACTAAAAATGGCTCAAACTAGAGAACAATCCAAGTGTCCTATGTTTGGGAACCCTTGTTATATGTCTCATAATAGTTTACTGACTTATGAATCAGTCATGAAGCACTGTCTAATGCTAACAATGTGTTCAGCATCTCACATTCCTACATTATCGGCAGAAAATGTAGAAAGTGTTGCTAGTTAAGTGGAAAAAATGTGGGTTACATCAAGTATACCCATTATTTCACACCAACAAGTTGTGGCAAAAATCGAAGCCGCGAAAAGATAATGATTCTCATAAATTGAGGATAACCAATTTCAGAAAAGAAGCTTTAAAGCTATTTGACATTACCGCTTGCAAATGTAGTAAAGTTTGTAATTGTCCAAAAGAGTGTAAGGTCTGTAAAGAAGAAATCGAATTCCTGAATGATCAGCGAAGTGCAAGAAAAATTATCATAGGAAGTGTTGATCAAAAGAAGACACAACAGATAAGAAAGCTCTTGAAACGAAGAGAAGAATTTAAAGAAAGAATGTCAAAAGCTACCTGAACAACGGTTGCTACAGCAAATATTCAGATGACCTTGTCTACAGATACTGATTCTGATGCGAGTGGAGCCTTTTCCCAACATAAACGTTCATATCTATACTATGAAGCCCAAATGAGCCTTCAAACTCCCCAGCCATCATCTTCAGGATACTGTCCCAGAGTTAAGCATTCAACACTAGCTACAGAGGCCGATGGGCACAACATATTAGATAGAAGTGCTGCAGCAATAGCTTCACTGGTCCTACAGGATGTTGGCATTATTTCTGAGAGTAATAGAACAATGATTATTGATAAAAATAAGATAAGGCGAGAAAGAGAGAAAAGAGAGCAAGCGCCAAGTTTTGGCAATACAAATGCCATCCGAGGACTGTACTTTGATGGAAAAAAGGAAACGAGTACTATGTTGAAAATATGACCGAAGAACACGTATCTCTCATCTTAGAACAAAGATCGGAATACCTTGCTCATTATTGTTTCATCAGGAACAGCACGTGCAATAGAAGCCGGAATCATATAGTACCTACAAGAGAAAGATTTTCCAATGAATTCTATTGCAGCAATAGGATGCGATGGTACTAATATCAATACCGGTTTCAAAAGTGGTGTGATTCGCTAGCTTGAACTACGCTTAGGCATCCTTTGCAGTGGATTATTTGCTTATTGTATATTAATGAGTTATCATTACGATATCTCCTACTACAAATTGATGGTGTAACACATGATCCAAACGCTTTTTCTGGTCCCATTGGCATAGCACTGGCTAAATGCGAACTTAACCCTATTTCACAGTTTGAGCCTATCGAAGTTCAAGAATCTTTGCCAATAATCGACAATATAAAAGCTTTGAGCAAGGACCAAAAGTACCTCTTCGAGATGTGTCAAGCAGTATCCTCAGGAGAGTGCCCAATAGATCTCAACGTAATCCTGGACCTATGTCACATTCTAGATGGCTTACAACTGCAAACCGAATTCTTAGATCATATGTGAGTACAAGTATTCCTTCAGATGAATTATGCACTTTGGCAACTTACGTGATAAGAGTTTACGCACTGGTGTGGTTCAGCATCAAGACTTCTCCATCGTGCTATAATGGAACACAACACTTATTTCAATTGGTAAAATGCTCCCGCTACATGCAGGTAAAGGAGAAACAGATTTTATATGATGCCATTGGCCGGAACAGTTACTTTGCACATCCTGAAAATATATTGCTTGCTATGTTAACAGATGTACGAAATCGCATTCGAGAACTACTATGATGCCATCGACTATACTGATCCCATAGATTGCAGGCAGTGGCGTAGCGAGGGGGGGCAAGCGGAGCTCGTGCCCTGGGCGCCGGTTTTTGGGGGCCGCCAAATCGATTGAGCGAGCAATTTTTTTAGCATGACATTTGCGTTTTTTACATCCACGGCCGGGAGGCAAGTTTGGACATGTATCATAACCACAGACAGGAGTATTAATAATAGTAATAATAATAATAATAATAGTGTTTATTTCTGGTAAAAAAAATTAAATTTAAAATTTGATTTATTGATAAAAACTGGTACATATAGAAACAAATTGATACATACATGCTAATATAGCAAATGTATCAAAAGAAGTGTATTAAATAAAATCGTCATAAAAATATAGAAATATGATGTGCATTGCCACAAGCTTTAACCAACTGAGCCAACAGCATAGCAGTTAACCACTGCCTTAAGTGTGCTATATAAACTATTGTGGTTGTGACAATTGGAATGTATTCACATAGTTAGTGAATGACAAATATTTAAATAACCACTATTATAATTTTGATGCCGAAAATTCATTTCGTTTCTGGTATCAGCGGGTAGCCTTCAAACAGAATGAGTGAAATATGTATAATTTGAGGACACAAATAGCGATGAAAAACTACTGTAGACACAGACCGGTTTCGAACTCATTTGTTTTTATCAGGATATCACAATCTTTAACCAATTTTGTTGGAGGATGTACACCGTCACTACAAGTACATTATTGGAAAGACTAATTGTAGCTAAATAAGACAATATATTACATTTCATTGACAAGTGTGTATTGTGTATACCTAAACCTCTTATATAATTAGAAATATATTTGAGAAAAAATTCAAATGTTGTGAACACCTCTGGATTTTTTATAAAAATAAAACCGAAAGATGAAGGCAAAATTGAATCTGTGCAAAATTGTATTTTTCAAATTTTTGTTCATTACTTTTGTATACTATTTTCAAATTTTCATGAAAACAGTGATTTATGTAGTAAAATAAAATAGGTTAAAATAACCGATAATCTTATTAATCTACCTTGAAAATAGGTGTTTAAAATAGTTGAAAATAGGACTCAGATTGCATGATATCGACTCTTCGTAGTCAAAATTTTCCTGGGGGAGGGCTTTAGCGCCTAACTCGGGTTGCTTTTGGCAGCCCTCGAGAGGGGGGCGCCATTCTCTATCCTTGTCCCTGTGCGCCACGAACACTTGCTACGCCACTGATTGCAGGCAATTGAGATAACAGAACCTCCACTTACAAAAATATGGGATGACAACGAGGTCCAGTCTTACATCAAGAACGTACCAACACTCCTCTCCACGTTCGAGATGGGGGAAATGAAGTGTCATACGCAAGCTGTGGAGAGATGCTTTAAGTTCCTAACTGAGGCAGCATTATCTGTGTGTGGTGAGTTACGGAAAGTACGGAAAGATGGTTTCATTAGGACTGAGTTGGAATTCCAAAAACTGATGGGAGTATTAGATTCAAGAAAGATTATAATGTGTAAACTTAGTGAACAATCATCAGAGTGAAAACGTAACACGCGCGGAAAGTGCCGAGCATGATTGGGTGGATGGGCGGGGACGGGCGGAACTCGATATACAATCACCTCTTCGTGGTGAGTTCTAGGTGATAAGAAATTCAAATTACTTATCAGCTCAGAGTTGCATTTATATTTTTATAAATAAAATAGACTGTTCTGTGGCCAGTAATATTTTTACAGTTTTTTCCCTCGTCAGTAATAGCTCACTGGGCAACAACAAAAAAATTTTTTTCGTGTCCCAAGAATGAAAATACCTTATTCTTATAGTATTTTCTGTGCTGAATCCAAATAAGTTTGTAAAATTTCTCTATCAGGTCTGGTTTTTGTGTGACATGCAATTTAATTTTTAAAAACCCATATAGTTACATACTTATTAAAATATGATTGAAAAGACATACCTGTAGTTTAAAAAGTAGCTTGTTTTGATTTTCTGCTGTGCTTTGCCTCAGGCATGTCTCTCTTAAGAGTCCAGCAATAGTCAGCCAGCATACTGGGGCTCCATTTGCCTTGGTAACGGTTTTCCATGGCAGAAATATCCTGATGAAAACGCTCACCATGTTCGTCGCTTACCGCACCCAGGTTTTCCGGAAAAACGTCCAAGTGAGAGTCCAAGAAATGAACCTTTAATGACATATTGCACCCCATTGCTTGGTAAGACTTAAGAAGATCTACTATTTCAGGATAGTTTTCGGCCTTGTGATTTCCCAAAAAATTTGTGCAGACACTTTTGAAACTCTGCCACGCAGCTTTCTCAACTTCATTCAACTCTCCTTCAAATCTCTCATCTCTTAACAATTCTCTGATCTGAGGGCCTACAAAAATGCCTTCTTTAATCTTGGCATCACTGATCCGGGGAAACTCATTTCTCAAGTATGTGAATCCTGTTTGCGCTTTATCCATCGCTTTAACAAAGTTTTTCATAAGTCCAAGCTTGATATGCAAAGGAGGAAGGTACACTTTCTCAGGGTCAACAAGTGAACTATTCACAACATTTTTCTTGCCTGGAACAAGTGAGGTGCGTTTTGGCCAATCCTTCTTAACGTAGTGGTTTTGCTTGTCCCTACTGTCCCACTCACATAAAAAACAACAGTACTTGGTGTAACCTAGCTGCAACCCTAGCAAAAGTGCAATGACCTTCAGATCTCCACAGATATTCCACTTATATTTCTGATACTGAAACTTTTCTAAAAGCAACTTCATGTTGTCGTATGACTCTTTCATGTTTGCAGCATGTGCAATAGGTACAGAAGGAAATTTATTTCCGTTGTGAAGAAGGACTGCTTTCAAGCTGACTTTTGAGGAGTCAATGAACAATCGCCACTCATCCACGTTATGTTCATGACCAAGAGCCCCCATGACTGAATTAACATCTTTACAAAACACAAGTCCATCTTCATGGGAGAACCATTCTTTGAATTCACCATGGCGGCTGCGGAAAAAACAAACTTTAGTGTCACGTTGCAGTAGATTCCAACCCTTTAATCTTGAACCTAAAAGTTCAGCCTGCTTCTTAGATAATTTCAAATCACGAACTAGGTCATTTAGATCTCCTTGTGACAGTAAATGTGGTTCATTGGAGGAACAGGTAGCCTGGAATGTTGGATCAGAAATGTCTTCATCTTTTTCCTCGTGATATGCTACAGCTACGTTTGATTCCTCATCACTTAACTTACATGTTCAGGAGAATTTGGTACTGGAAGTTGAGCACTGTGGGGAACTGGTCTCATTGCAGACGGTAGATTAGGGTATTTCATAAGGCTCTTTGTTTTTGAAGTGATCCCCTTTGTATTTACCAGGCAGAAATAGCAGTCTGTTGTGTGATCTTTGGGTTCCCTCCAAATCATTGGAATAGCAAATGGCATGTGACGTGAACCGTTTAGCCATCCTGTAAGTAGTCTTACACATGTCACACAACAAATGTGAGGGGCCCAACTCTTGTCCTGATCGCCTACTTTACATCCGAAATAAAGTTCATAGCATTTTTTTACTAATGGTGTAAAGTTACGTTTCTGGGATTTTAAAGTTAGATCACCACATACATAAAAGGAATTAGGATGATTCAGACAGTTCCGCGGCATTACAAAACATCTATATGAATACAACAGTAGTGTAAAATTAACAAGAAGCAACAGACACTAGCTGTTAACACTGTGACATTTACAAGCAGACTGACTTGGAGCTGCTCTACACACAGAAACTAGGCTCATGTCTGAACAGGTACAAACATGTTTCAACCTGCACAGTCTGCTGCTCCGACCAAATTATCCTGCCAGCATTATCAGAACTTTCTCCCCAAAGGAATAAATTGTACTAATTTTACAGAAAAATTAATACAACATATATATTAATATTAATATATTTTATTATAGTTATATTAATTAATATAATATATTATTATATTTATTATTTTTATAATGTTTTATATTATAATATTGTTATATACTTAATTAATATATAATATGTTATTATTTTTTATCCGGTGATCATGCTAAATGAGGAAAAAATGAACATAGCGTCACAAGTAAACTAAGCCTGATAGAAAAAATCTGATTTCATATTTAGATTCAGCATGAAAAAGTACACTTAGAACACCCATCAAAACCCTTGTGACAAAATTGTTGTTGACCAGTGTATAGTAGGCAACTTTTATGGCAAGGAGACAATCAAAATTCCAAAATTCATTTTAAACCCTGTATAAAATCCTGAACATCGATGGAAAGTATTTATTAGACCGCAAGCTTTAGAATGATTTCTTTTCATTTATTTTTGTGATATTTTAAATATTCCAATTTTTTCACTACCTATTAGATTCCATTCTATGAAGCTTATAAATGTTTTAGAATTTATTATCGCTAAAGCAAACTACTTGAGTAATTCCATTTGTGTACATTTAGTCTTTTAGACTAGTTAAAAATTTATTTTTTGCAAAAGGTATGCTAGTTTTAAGAATTTTAATCACCGTTGCACAATTGCGGAAAAAGGTTCGTCAGAAACAAATAGCATTCAAAGCCAAACGTTACAAATTAGGAACCTTTGCATCTTTTGTTTTTAATAAAAATAGTGTACATTTTTCAAAATAAAACTAAAATGAATAGTGATTTTGGCTTATTTTCATATTATATATATATATATATATATATATATATATATATATATATATTTCTCGGCAAACTTTTTATTGCTGCAACTTTACTTTTCATTTGAAATTATGTAGGTTTCCAGTTTATATATATATAGCGCACCTAATAATAATAATATCAATAGCTTTTAATTCACTAAGGTAACATGTTATGTAAGTGCCATAAATCGAATGCCATAGTTGCGGGTGACTTCAACATCAATTTGCAATCTGATCTCTCATAAATTTTTAAACTTAAGGAATTCTTTCTATCTTAGTCACACTATTACCAACCCCCCTCGAATCTGCATCTATGATAATCAAATAACAGACTCTACGATTGATAATATATTTGTAAATAGCAATACCCTTGTAAATTCTGGAATTATAACCACAAACATCAGTGATCATTTTCCTACTTAAGCTCCTCTATTGTTCAGGTTAAAACAACTAAATGATTAGAGAATATTCTCAGAGAATAACAAAAGAAAATTTATTGGGGCTGTAGAAAATATTCGATTTGACTGTGACGAACCTATGAATGACCCAGATCATATGTTTCAGTTCTTCTATGACACCTAGTCCATATTTTTAATATTTGCTTTCCTTTAAGGAGAAAAACAGTTTCGATCAAAATTGTCACAAATCCATGAATCACTCCATGAATTTTCACTTCAATAAAGAGCGGAGATAAATTAATCAAATTGCAATTACAAAGCAAAATTCCTAAAGTACAATATACTCAATACAGAAACAAATTAACTAAAATAATCAAAATTGCAAATTATAACAATTATAACAATCAATTTTCCAAACATAAAGGAGACATGAAAAACACTTAGATAATCATAAACAGGCTTCTCGGAAACCAAATTAAGAAAAATTCAATAGAGAAATTAAATGTTAATAATAAAGTTATTACTGATGATACTTCTATTTCAGACTCTTTAAATATACATTTTACTTCAATAGCGGATAAGCTTCGCTCACAGTTACTAAGTAAAGTTCACTCACCTCTAGAACATATGCCACCCAGCCCACTAAATTAATTTTCTTTTGTTCCTGCTACCTCTACCTTCGTAAATTAAAAAATACTAAAAATAACGCATAACATTCCTGTACCTATATTGAAACTTTTTAAGATATCTGTAACTTTGGCTAAAATTATCAAAGTATTTCCAAACCAATATTCCCATCAATACTAAAAACTGGTTGCATAACAACCAGTTTTTAAAGAGGGTGAGCCACACTAGCAACAAATTAAAGACCGAAGTGTTCATTATCAGTGTTTAGCAAAGCTTTTGAAGAATTTTAAAAAGTAGAATGCAGCGATATTTAGAATCCTACAATTTATTATCTCCAAACCAATATGGCTTCCATAATAATAAAACAACGGAAGTGGTTAATTTAAATCTTACGGGAATTGCAAATACCGCTAAAGAGAACAAATAAATAATGATATCAATATTTACGGATTTTGAGAAAGGTGTTTGATGTAATAGATCATAATATTCTACTTAATAAATTATATTGTTACGGCTTTAGAGGAGCAATCAGTAATTGGTTTAAAAGTTCCAAAATGTGTTCCGCAATGCTGCTAATTATTCGAACTCTGTAGATATAATGATGGTGCTCATGTAGAATCATATGCTTAAGTATTCATTAAATGTGTGCCTTCTATTATATTGTTATTGAATTTTACCCTTTTTGCTACTTTTTCACTGAAATAGATAGGGACTTTATAAACCCCCTGTATAAATAAATAAATTCAATAGTGCTCTCTTGTCTGGCAACCCCTCTATACATATAATTAAATAAATAGTGCTCTCTGGCAACCCCTCCATATATAAATAATTAAAATAAATAACTGGCAACTCCCGACCTTCCATATAACAGATTTTGGTACCCTGGGCTCGCACTATGTGTCTGGCTGAGCCAGACGAAGGATGGTCTCTCTCTCTCTCTCTCTCTCTCTCTCACTCTCTCTCTCCTTCTTAAGTTAAGGTTTACCTTCTTAGGTTAGGATACCCCTTTCGGGGGTGAGGCCGTACCACCTTCTCCCCCCAAAGCTCCCGCTTCATGCAACTTCGGGGTTCCCCCTACCCCTCGTTGCATAACCCCTTCCCCCTTTATCCCCTTCATGCAACTTCGCGGGATACCGTCACCCCTTTTTGCATAAACCCCCTCATCATTACCCCCCTTTTGCAACATTATCCCATCCCACCCCTTTGCAACATTGACCAGCATTGCAATTGCACTCTACCATTTTGCGCCCGTCCTACTTATATATACGAGGTCTCTTTTAGAACACGGTTACGCTTCGAGTTGTGACTGTGCTATACATGTCTCTGCATGTCGAGACAAGTTGACTGATAGGGTTGCACTTTATTGTGTAGCGTCAGTACACTGTGGTGAGCCCATAAAGTTAAACGTGTTTTGTTTCACAGCGATTTCTTCATGTTACTTGTTTTTTTTATTGTGAAGGTGTTGTGCACCATGAATATGCTCCACAGGGATACACAATCAACAAGGAATTTTACATTGAAGTTTTGACACGTCTACGTGAAGCAGTTCGGAGGAAACGGCCGTACAAGTGGGAGTCCGGAGCTGGATGCTTCATCACGATAACGTGCCATCTCACCTGTCGCAACTTGTCCAATTTTTGGCCAAAAACGATACCCCTCCCCCCCAAGTACAGCAGCCTCCATATTCGCCGGATTTGGCTCCATGTGACATTTTCTTGTTTCCGAAGCTCAAACAAACCCTGAAAGGACACCGATTCGATGATGTTGAGAGCATTAAAAGAAATTCGACTGAGTAGCTTTTGGTTATTCCGAAATGTGCTTTCGAAAAATGTTCTCAACAGTGGCATGATCGCTGGGCAAAGTGTGTGCTTCAGAAAAATTGTACTTTGAGGGGGATTAAGCCTCAAATCCCGTAAGTACCATATTCTCTCTATAATCGCATCAGTCCGGATACTTTCTGGACAAACCTCGTATATACAGTATATGGGTAAAATTGCAAACATTAGTTCAGTGTTCCTTTGTCTTTGCATTTATTGACTTTCCCTTTCTCCAATGAATAAGTAATTGTGGATCGGGTATAGCAAGGTATTATTATTAAAATGATGATGTCCAAGTCTCAAGGAAGCAGATTGTGTGCGTGACAATATATTATACCTCATTCGCGAAAGAAAGTTCATTTTGCCGGGGGAAGGTCTGTGTTCCTTTTTATGGGGTTATATATCATATATTCATGGGTCTTTTATATATATTAGTGGTGGACCGAATATCCGCATACGCATCATTTTTAATATCCGCATCCGCATCCGCACCCGCAACCGCACTTCTGACTGCGGATGTTATGCGGATATTACCTCTAATAAATTATGCAATTTACAATTAAATTAGCTTATAAAGTAGCTTATAAGGCCCAGTCATGCACATTTCATGTAAAGTATTAATTTTATTAATGAACAAACAAATATATAAACTTCAAAATATAAATAACTGGTAACACAGAAAATTGAATGAAACTTGTTTCATTGAATTTTCTGTGGCTGAAACTCTTGAGAAAGTTATTAGTTTTATCATAATGAAAATATTAATATTAATTTTAATTCTTATGCATTGCCTGCCATAATAGTAATATCACGAAATTTGAAAAATTATGTCATATATTCATAATTCTATATTATATTGATAGATTAACTAAATATCCGCATTCGCATTCGCGGATACTGAAATTAAAAATCCGCATCCGCATCCGCAGATGTTGAAAAACTGACATCCGGTCCACCACTAATATATATATATATTATATATATATGGCCTTTCAACACGGATAAACTTGAGAGAACAATAATCAGGCCTATTAATGAGGACAGGTTTTACGCAACAATAATGAGGCCTATTAATGAGGATAGATTTTACACGACAATAATGAGGCCTACTCACAGACAAAAAATAAAGAAAAGGTAAAACTCCTAGAACGGTAGGAGTGAGGCCCTTCTGCATAGCCAAATCTCTCATAAGCGACGGTCACTACAGGGTGAGTCAAAAGTCTCCATACATAGGCAAAATGGTCACTTTATTATACAATCACTTGTAAGTAACAAAATATGCTCTATGTGGGCACCATTACACTGAATGCACATACGGATGCGTTCCTCCCAGTCATGGCAAACGCGCGTTAACACGTCTGGTGTTATGCGTGCACACGCATCACGAATGCGTTCCTTTAGGTGGTCCGTGTTTTGTATTTTCACCTGGTACACCATGGCCTTCAAGTGCCTCCAAAGTAAAAATCAAGGGGAGTGAGGTCTGGGGACCTCGGAGGCCACTCCACGGGACCACGACGGCCAATCCAGTGACCCAGAAACTGCTGATCCAGCCACTGGCGCACGCAGCTACCGTAATGGGGTGGCGCCCCGTCTTGCGTCCTCGTTCAGCAGGGACGGCATGACTGTGTCTTGCCGCATGTTTAGATACATTTCGGCATTCAGATTGGTGTCAATGAAAAAAGGGCCAACAATTGTGTTGCCCCATATTCCGCACCAGACCATCACTTTTCCAGGGTCTTGCGTCTTTGAGGGACTCATCCAGTGCGGGTTGTCATCACTCCAATAACGTACGTTTTGACGATTAACCTCTCCATGAACATAAAAGTTCGCTTCATCTGAAAACAGGATGCCAACCGATAACTCCGTGTCTTCGTCCACTTTTGTTCTTGTCCATTCACAGAATTCCAGCCGCCTGTCCGGGTCGTCTTCGCTAAGATACTGCAACACTTGCATTTTGTGTGGATGCCATCTGTGCTCTTTCATAATGCGGACGATACTCCTTTGGCTGACACCGCATTCCGCAGACATCCGTCGAGTGCTTTTTTGGGGACTCTTTGCGAACACTGCCAGCACCATGGTCGCTGTGCCTTCATCAGTGGCTGTTCGTGGACGGCCACTTCTCGGTTGGTCTGCAACAATTCCAGTCTTCTTGAACTTCTCAATGAGTTTGGCAACGGTGTCGTGTGTGATGTGCGTGCCGGGGGCGTGTCTCCTGTTAAAATCCTCGGCAACCTTGCGACAGCTTCCTGATCCTGCCTGAAGAATGATCTCTATACGCTTTTCTTGGGACAAAGGCATTTCAGCACATCACCTGCAAAAAAATAAAAAATAAATAATCATTTATTTATCATAACCATTTTACCTATGTATGGAGACTTTTGACTCACCTTGTAGTTCATAGGCTATTACGCGAGAGCCTAAAACTACAAAATATAGGGGAGAGTGGGGATGGTTCGGGCACCCTTCATATTTAATAAATGCGTCTCTGCAGATCATTCAAATTTAGTGCTGAGATTTGCCTTGATGAATTCGTTGTGTGAACTGTCGCTTTGAGGGAGCGAGTCCTTTGTTTGCTGTAAGGTACGTATTTTCTGATTTTCTACGTTTATGATGTAATCTTTAATCTTGGAAGAAAGGTATATTCTTTAAAATACTCTTAGTAAATTTGCTTTTTGTTTTTTACAAGTATCCGTAGGAGAGGCCAAAGGTGAATGCCCGCAAAAGCGCCGCCCCAAAAGAAGAAGAGAGCCAAAATCAAGGTCCGGGGATTTCGAGATGCCTAGACACTTTGAGTTTGAAAGATGGGGTGTCATAGACAGGAGGAAAGATGGATTGAGGAAGATTGTTTCAGAGTTGACCGGTTGAGTACATGAAAGATCGAAAATACCGATTAACCCTTGCGTTAGGTAGTTGGACAGAAAAGGAATGAGAAAGTGTAGACAGTCTGGTGATGCATGCTCTCCTTAAAGGAGGAGGCATGCAGTTAGAGAGTTCAGAAAAGCAGTGTCCGTTATAATAGCGATAGTAAAGAGAGTGCGAGGTAACATTGCGGCGAAGAGAGAGGGATTGAAGACAGTAAGTGAGAGGTGGGGAACTGATGAGACGAAAAGCCTTTGATACCACCTGGTCAAGTATGGCTGTGTGGGTTGAGCCACCTCACACATGAGAAGCATACTCCATACAGGGTCGAACAAGACCACAGGACCGTACTCCTTCCGAGAGTTAAGCCAAGATAAAGTAAAAAAAAACATCTTTGGAAGAGATTCTAATTTCAAACATAATAAAGTCAGAGGATGGAGGAGATGGAGGAACAGCACCGGAATCGTCCAGGGTTGAGTTGTAAACGAAAGTTTGAGCGAAGAATTCAGCTTTTTCAAGAGAAAAGACGGCAACTGAGACGTCGGAATGAAAAAGAAGATGGAAAGAAAAGGAAGTAAAGTTGTTGAAGAGGTTCTTAGCTAGATGCCAGAAAGGGTGAGTAGAATTAGAAGTGATTAGGTTTTCATATTTTTTCCACATGAAAGAATAGCGAATGGAAGAACAGATTTTGCACGATTCCGGGCAGAAATATAAGCTGAGTGAGAGTCAGGAGTTCAATAGCGATGGTATTTTCTGAAACCCTTCTCTCTGTTGCGGATAGCATTAGAACAAGTAAAGTTAAACCAAGGTTTTTGCATAAGTAGCAGGAAATAGAATGTGAAATGTACGTCTCCAGTGAGGAGAGAATCAACTCCGTGATGCGCTCACCACACTTGGAGGGGCCCCGGCCACCGAAGTAGTAATCATTCCATTGGAAATCACAGAAGTACTTCATAAGGGCCTTCCACTCAGTGGCGCCAAAGTGCCAAAAGCACGTCCTGTTGGGAGAATCCAAAGGCTGAATTGGAGCGATAGGACAGGAAACAGATATAAGAATGTGGTCGGAGAAGCCCAACGGAGCAAAACGTTTGGCAGAGTAAGAAGGATGAGAGGTAAGAAATAAATCCAGAATGTTGGGCCTATCTCCAAGGCGATCGAAGACACGAGTAGGGTGCTGTACAATCTACTCCACGTTCTTTAGTATAGAAAAGTTGTAAGCTAATTCACCAGGGATGTTAGCCAAAGGTGGTTGTGGTGAACATTGAAATCTCCTAAAATGGAGATTTCTGCAATGGGAGAGCGGGAAAGAATGTATTCCACCTTGGAAGTGAGGTATTCAAAGATTTTTGGATAGTCAGTAGAATCAGGGGAAAGGTAAACAGAGAAGATGTATTTAGTTTGAGATTGGCATGTAAGCCGTAGCCAGTGGGTATAGAATTCGGAATATTCGAGTTCAGGAATACGAGAACAAATTAAGCCGTTGTGTACATATATGCAACATCCACCTTTGGAGTGAAACTGAGTATAGAGAAAGTAAGAGGGTACATAAATGGGGTTGCTGTCAGTCGTTCCAGACTTTGAGTTTCAGTGAGGAAAAGAAGATACTACCCGAAGATACAACACATTAGGTGAGTCGAATTAATAAATTTTGGAATTTTGATTGGTCTTTAGTCGTAAAAGTTGCGCTTTGAAGAGAAAAATACCCTGTTAAAATCTTACTGACCTCAGAGAATATCTTCCACTGCCCCAAGCGAGTGAAATATTAGCAATTTCCCAAATTTTGGCTATTTCATTCAAAAAAATTAATTTGGGATTTTTGAATGGCGTGTTGTCATAAAAGATGCATTTTGATGAGGAAAACACTGTAAAAATCTTACGGACATCAGAAAATATCTTCCTCTGTCTTAAGAGAGTGAAAAATTAGAAATTTCCATATTTTAGGTTATTTTCGTCTAAACTAGATTCAGTTTCTTCACTTCGTCTCTGAAACCTTATTCTGTCCCAAGGACCCCTTCTACAGCAATCAACAATGGATAAGTTCGAACATTATCACAGAATTTAACTTTTGGTGGCGTACTTACAATCCAATCTTTTTCAATTTCATCATTCCAGCCAGACTCTGTACTCATTCGTCAGCCAGACTCTGTACACATTCGTCAGCCAGACTCTGTATTCATTCGTCAGCCAGACTCTGTACTCATTCGTCAGCCAGACTCTGTACTGAACGGACGCATTTCCTGAGCTCTCTGATTTTGCATCTACTTTTGTATATTGCTGAGAATTTTACTTTGGATAGTTTTTGAATTTTATATACTTGCGTTTAAATTTACATTGTTATAGTTAAGTAATTGAATATTAGTGGTTTTTAGCGATTTAGAAGTTTTCATAGCGTGCCGGCTTAATTTAACTTATACCTGTGACGGTTTAAATTTTTAACTCGCGATGCCGTCGCAGAAAGCGTCGTGTGTTAGGTGTAGGGTTAACCGGTGGTATTCGGAATTTAAGGATTATAACGGCGGTCCAGTGGCGATTACCGATAGATCAGTTTGTTTCTTTTGCGAGTTCATGGAGGAATTAGGACATAAAACGCAGTGTACGTGAGGTAGCGGATAGACTTGCAACGCTTGATGATGGCAGGGTTAGGGCTACGGTTGACGGAAGCCGAACCAATATTAACGTTGAAGACGTTAGTAATTTGAAGGGTGAGGTGCGTAACTAGTTTCTAGTTTAGGTAGCTTGTCGGGAAGGTTAGATAGAGTTGAGGAAGAGGTTAAGGTTAGTCCGAGAGTAGTAGATAGCGAGGGATTTAGAGAGGTTAAGGGTGGAGCTAGGCCGCGTACATTAGGTGATAGGAATCCCCCCCTATCGAGGTTTCGAACCCTTTCGCCCATTTGGAAAGGGACGTGAATGAGGGGGAAACTATTTTAATTGGGGATTCTTTAGTGCGCCACATGGACAAAGAGATTCGTTAAACGGAATCCAACCAAGAGGAGGAGGGTCTGTCTCCCAGGGGCCAGGGTTGACAGAGTTAGAGACGAAGTGGATAGGTTGACGTTGCTCCCGTCACTCAATGTTGGTGACGATGGTAGGAGGCAACGACTCGTATAGGCCCGATACGAGAGTGCCTGACCTTTTGGAGAGATATAGGGGGTTAATTAGGTCCCTGAAGGCGAGGTCAGATAGGTCTTTAGTTCTAGGTATTACCCCTAGGCACGGGTTGGGTCTTAGAATTACGTCAAAACAATATTTTTGAATAATAAATTAGAAGAGATTTGTGCTGAGGAAAATGTACCCTTCGTAAAGCTGTGGTCCGAATTCATGATCCTAGCCTTTTTATAAAAGATGGGGTGCATTTTAATGAAATAGGTAATGCTAGGCTAGGTAGGTTAATAGACGAAACGTGCGAAAGCTGTATAGGTCGAAGCCTTCTTTAAACGTTGTGGGTCCGGGAAACGCGGGCCCGACGTGATAAATAGTTTAAAACGCGGGCCCGTGGTAAAAAATAACTTAAACGTTTTTATTGCAACGCGCGTAGTATTAGAAATAAATTAAATGAATTTAAGGGTAATTTATTCCGGCAACTATGATATAGTTGCTATCACTGAAACTTGGTTAAATACCGTGACTCGGGACTTGTTGGGGGAACTTGAGATACCGGGTTTTAAACTCTTTACTAATGATAGGTTACATAGATTTGGAGGCGGCGTTTTGCTGTACATTCGTAATTCCCTTAGGGCTATCGAGGTTAAGTTAGATTTTCCGGCAGCAATTAATGCGATCTGTGTTGAAGTTAGGGCGCGTAGTATTAGTTTTATTTTTGTTGTTGTTTATAGACCTCCCGTTCAACCCCTCGATATAGATACTAGATTTTACTCACTTCTTGGTAATTTTATTGACAATCGGAATAGTATAATTGTCGGAGACTTTAACTGCCCTAATGTTAATTACGAGAATTTTACTGGTAATGAGAGGGTTTGAGATTGGTTGAGTTTATGGACGATAACTTTTTACGACAGATAGTTACCGAACCAACGCGCGGTGATAATATTTTAGATTTGGTGATGACGAACGGCGAGAATATAGTCGAAGGTTTAGAAGTAGGCGAGAGTTTAGGATGTAGCGATCATCAAATTCTTAGGTTTAAGTTATTGATAGAAAACACCAGGATAGTAACGTAATAGAAGTCCCTGATTTTCGTAGGGCTAATTTTGATAGTTTCGCGGATATGATGAGAGTAGTGGACTGGGATAACTTATTTATGGGTAATGACACAAATTTGCGTTGGGTGGCGTTTTAGGAATATTGAAAGGGAGTTTATTCCTCGTAGGCCCAAGCGCGCTAGTAATCGTGGTAGACCGAAGTGGTGGAGTAGGGAAATAGGAGAGTTTATAAACGAGCGTAATAGAGCGTATAGACTTAGTAAGCGTAATGGCCAGGTAGCTAACTTTAATAGATATATCGAGCTTAGACGTCAGGTTAAAAGATCAGTTAGGAATGCCAAGCGTAATTTAGAGATACTTATAGCTGCGGATAGTAAACATAATCCAAAAAAGTTTTTTGAATACGTTAATAATCGTAAGCCGGTAAAAAATAACATAGGCCCTCTAGTGGATGTTAATGGCGCTTTGGCTTCTGACGCTCAGGCGATGGCGGGTATTTTCAATAACTTTTTTGCGACAGTTTTTACCGTAGAAGACGTAAATAATGTCCCCGACGTGGATGATATCGTTCCATTTAGTAGCGAGACTATTTTGGATGAAATAACTGTTTACGAGGCTGAGATTGCGCATTATATCGATAGGCTAAAAGTTAGCAAGGCTCCAGGCCCTGACGCTTTTTATCCCAGACATTTGAAAGATTTGAAAGAAGTTATCGTAGGCCCCTTAACGAAGATTTTAATCAGTCACTCGAAACGGGGATTATTCCTGAAGACTTAAATTAGCTAACGTCACGCCTATTTTTAAAAAAGGCGACCGCGCAGTAGCTAGCAATTATAGGCCCATTAGCTTAACGTCAATTGTAGGTAAACTTTTGGAATCCGTAGTTAGGGATCGTATTATCGATCACTTAGAAAGTAGAGATTTGATTAATAGTAGTCAGCATGGGTTTCGACGCCATAGGTCTTGTTTAACTAATTTGTTAGAATTTTATAACGAAATATTCCGCATAGGAGACTAATTGCGAAGGTTAAAGCGCACGGTATACGCGGTCAGGTAGCTAACTGGTTAGAAGAATGGCTTCGTGCTAGGAGACAGAGGGTCGTAGTTAATGGTAGTGAATCGGGTGGTTAGATGTAGGTAGCGGTGTCCCACAGGGTTCAGTGTTAGGCCCATTGCTATTCGTAATTTACATTAACGACATAGATGTAGGATTGACTAGTAACGTGTCAAAATTCGCGGACGATACTAAAATAGGCGGTAAGGTTGTTAACGAGGACGATAGAAATAGGATTCAAGACGATGTAAATAGGATTATGGAGTGGACAGATAAGTGGCAGATGCAATTTAACGTAGACAAATGTAAAGTTTTGCATATAGGTTCTCGCAACAATAATTACGCGTATACGATGGATGATAGGGAGTTAGCGAGCGTTGACGAGGAAGTAGATTTAGGCGTACGCGTATCTAAGGATTTAAAGGTTAGGAACCAGTGCCTGGAGTCTTGCGCAAAAGCTAATAGGATGTTAGGCTTCATAGCGCGTAATTTCGAATTTAAATCGAAGGATATTATATTGCCCCTTTACAAGTCCCTAGTCAGGCCTCATTTAGAATATGCAGTTCAGTTTTGGTGCCCGTACTTGCGTGAGGATATTGATAGGTTAGAAAGGGTTCAGCGTCGTGCCACGAAACTTATTCCGTCATTGCGCAATAAGCCTTATGAAGATAGGATTAAGAGTTAGACCTGTATTCACTCGAAACTAGGAGATTAAGGGGGGAGCTTATTGAAGTTTTCAAAATCGTTAATAACATCGATAACGTAAATTTTGACAAATTGTTCACTTTCGATAATAGTAATACTCGCAATAACGGATTTAAGTTGCGTGGCAGCGTTTATTACTAATATCGCTAAAAACTTCTTTACGTTTAAAGTAATTGATAAATGGAATAATCTTCCCGCGTCAGTCGTTCATTCTACCAGCGTTAATATGTTTAAGAACCGTCTTGACAGACATTTTAAAGTATTAACGTTGTTTAATTTAAAAAAAAAAAGTTAGCAACAGAAGCTCTGGTGGTGGTGCTCGAGGATGAGTCTGTTGACGATGAATGCCAGCTTGTGTGATGCCAGCAATAAAATTATTAAAAAAAAAAAAAAAAAAATTAGACTAACACGAATGTAGATGTAGCTCATAGCGTAAACTAACCCACTTTTTGTTTAACTTTACCTACTTTTTTTTTTCTCCCTCCTTACTTTGCATGTCTAACTCTTTTCTTGCATGTTTGTAGTTTGCATGGTATGACAGTGAGTTAAGACTGTGTTTGCATGGTTTGTAAGCGTTCTTATTTTACTTCTTTTCATCTTTCACCCCTCTCCTATTCTCCGACTATTTTTCTGACTTGTCGGCAGTGGCCGGCGGATGATGATGGTGAGTCTTTTTTCTCTTTTTCTGAATGAATGTTAACCCATGAGTGATAGGTGTTGCTCTTACTTAACCCCTTATTCTCTTCTCTTCTCTTAACCCGCTACTCTTTCCTTTCTCTCGGGCTACCCTTAGAGTGGATCTTAGGGTCTTTGTTAGCCTTAGCTTCTGTAGATCATTGCAATGCTATGATTACCCAGAATTTTTGAAACAGCTTTTTCGTTGTGCTGACAATGAACTGGATTTAACTGATAAGGTACATTACACTCTTCCGAACCTTCTGATTTATTCATATTTGACGATATACGAGAGATTATACAACTATCAGATAAATCGGTACATGAAGCATTTGACGATAAATCTGGCTGGTTCATACGAAGAAGGTTATCAGTAGAGTTTTCTTGCAATATATTTGTATTAGATTTAACTTGTTGCCAGTTGTTAAAAATAACGGTGCTAGTATCTGTGATAAGAATAATTATATACCAATAGCACCTACTAGTGTATTTTCTAAGGCATTAGAATATTTCATTTATAATAGGATAAGTACTTACTTGCAGACTTATGACAATCAGTTTGGCTTTTGAGTGAGACATGGTACTGACATGTGTATTTATATGCTAAAGGAAGCCGTCCTAAAGTACAAGATGTCAAGTAGCAATGTATATTCCTGTTTTTTGGATGCATCAAAAGCAATTGATTGAGTTAACTATCACAAACTTTTCAAAAACTCTTGTGTCGAGGGGTTCCTAATTATATACTTAGGATACTTGCATTCTGGTATACAGAGCTGACCATGTTTGTAAGATGGAAAAGCACTGTATCACCAGGTTTTAAGGTAACTAATGGTGTTATGCAAGGAGATATATTATCACTATCTTTTATGTATATACATGGATGACCTTACTAATGAACTAAAAACTGCACGTACTGGCTGTGTCATCGGAAAGGAAAAAATAATCATTTAATGTATGATGGTGACCTTGTTCTTCTGTCATCCTCTCCCCATGGGATGAGAGTACTATTAGAGATATGTGAACAATATGGTATAGAAAATTACATCACTTATAATGGGGCAAAGAGTCATGTAATTACTCACGAGCTGCGAGATGAACTCGATATTGAGAGGCAACGTAAAAAGCTAGTAAGGAAATTTTGTATGTGTTCAGAATCATTTAAAACTTAACTTTTTAGAACTTACTGTACTGCATTGTATACATCCCATCTTTGGTAGAACTATACAAAAACTGCTATGAATGAACTCTCTGGTGCTTATAATATTTTTTGTATGCTATGTAGAGATCCAAAATGGTGCAGTGCCAGTTTACTACGCGTAACCTACCTTCCAGCCAAATGTTAATCCAGAAGAATATATATAATTTTATTACAAGGGTTCAAAACAGCTCTAATGTGTTATTGTACAATGTCCGGTCTTCAGATACTGTGTACCTCTCACCTATATGGCAGTCTTGGTTCAGACACCTGCCGGTTTACAATACCTTATTTTTGTAATGTAGCAAAGATTATATATTCATATTAAGTTGTTATAATAAGTGGCTATGTTATAATAAGTGTTATAAGATGTCTCGTGTAATAATAATATAAATAAAATTGTCAGATAATTAATCAAACAGTAAGCCAGTATGCAAGGTTAAGTGGCTATGTTGGCCTTATTTTTGTATTTTCAGTGTATACGTAAGATTGTACTTGTCTGTTAGGTTAAGTGGTTATGGATTGTGAATGATTCGCAATAAATATGTTTTGTTGTTGTTTGTTGAAGGCACATCACATTGCTCCGAAACTTTTGCAGTATTCATACAAGCAACTGATGATGACCGTGATTTACTTATAACACAGTGCCGTAAATATGGTTGGTTGAATTTAAGAGGTTCATTAATAAACTGTACAGTAACCAATTTATCTTTACTTTTAGAATTCAGAGAACTCCTTCGTCTTTTATGAAATCAAATTCGGCTTGAGAATTAACGGAAGCTCTCTCGCCCGTAGTATTTGCATCCATTGTACAGTGCTTATTTTTATCCAATATATCTTGCGACTTAGGTTTCAAATTCAGCTGTGAGTCTTTCATTGTTTTCGGAATGTATTCCGCAGCTTCCAGGTTTAATTTGTGTGGTTTCTTTTGAGGCCTAGAGTTAGGTTGTTTGTTGCAATAAAAATTAGATGGATCAACAACGTTGGATGGATGTACCATGGGCTCATTATAAAGTGCGGCAAAACTCCCATCTTGAACACCATAAGGAGGAAAACTCACTTGTTGAACAAATCCATTATTCATTTTATTAGAAAGAAAGGAGCAAACGGGAATATTTCAGGAAAAAAGTAAGACGCTCTTTGAGTTTGAAAAGGACGCCCTTGATGGCATTTCAAATGTTGAATAACGCCTTTATTAACACGAGTCATCATAGATTTGCTAAAAGTATCCAGAGTGAGTGAAACCACATGCATAAGATGATTTTCAAGTTTCGAGACTTTAGTTGGCAAGCTTCAGAAATCTGAAATAATTGTGTGTGTGTGTACAGGAAAAGTCCTAAGCTTCCGCCCCCTGTATGATCGATCAACGGTCATGTGGTTCCTGCTACTACGTGAGCATATCTCTACCCCTGCGTACTCAGTTGACCATTGCAAGCCCTGGATCTCGCACGTGCATTTGAAGAAATCTCACGTAGATGAAAAATAGTGATGGCTACCTTTAATATTGCGTGCTCGAGTTTTATGAAGTGGTATTCGATAAGGTGCGAAGATGTGGTGAACACTCAAAGATTCCCTATTCCACCCTCCTTTGAGACTCTTAAGGCTACATTGAACAGTGCGAAGATTGAGGAACAAAAGGTTCAAATACTCTACGATTATTCTGGCGAGAGCAATGCAGGATTTCTTGGTACAAACGATGTAATGGACTATGTTTTAAGACTAAACTGCATAAAAGCTTACATATACAGTGAAGTGGAAGAAACAACATGTGCAGAAGAGAAGCAACAGTTATGGTCAGTAATTCTTGTTGAGTGGTGTGACAAGCGGTTTTATGTCATGCTGCATCATACCGAGTACTCGTACCCTGCGGCTGAGAATGTAAATCTTGTCATAATGGATAGTCTCAAATACTTTTACCACTACATTAATATATATTATGACGAGGTTTGCAGCGAGGTTGTAGCTAAAGGCTTGCGCGAGTTTTTAATAGAATTTAGAGACGAGTATCGCTTGATAAGCAAAAAGGATAAATATCTGCACATGTTTCTCTCAAATAGTGCGCCGGAGTGTGAATAAAATGTGTTTAATTCGTGAAAATCCCCATGAACGAAAATTCTCATTCTTGGGAGTGGGAGTGATAAAACATTAAAACCGATATTACTTTGTGCCGGAAAAATTCTCTAAACGATTGCCCAGTATAATGGGATGTAGGTATTCACATGATTCTTTCACGTTGGAACAACACCGTATACGATTCATCAACTTATGGTGTGACTCACTCCTCCACACCTCCCGTCGACCCGATCCGCCCACCTGTGGCTCATAGTCATCTCAGAGCTTGAACCGACTGGACGTGCACTCCTCACAATAGAATACGATGGAGCTTCCTTTGAGCAGCATTCTCAATGCCGTGTACGATGTGTCTGTGACGAAGTCATTGCGCGTGTTCAGGCGTAAAACCGATGCCGTTAACTATGTTCTGGAAACAACTTGTAGACAAACAAACTCTGGTAAACGGAATGATGGGGAGATGAATAGAGTCTTCGTGATAGTTGAGTACTGGAGCGAGGATCGTTATAAAATACCTGCAGGTGTAGGTACAAGAAGAGAACAGATTAGTGATACCCCCCTTCATATGCCATTGTTTGTACGTTGTATATAAATAGCGATCAGCCATGCATTGATATACGACTGATGTGGAAGAATGCGTGTGATAATAACGTTCTTGTCCCTACGCGAAACCGATTCATCCTCGACAGAATGTTTGAAGTCTGAAATCTGAAAGCTGAAGCCTATATTAGACGCACGTGTTATGGATATGATTTATTTTGACACGGTTCTTGAATACGCATACACCGCTCTGCTCGACGGGTTTACCGAGTGTAGGACTGAACAAGGCGAAAATGGTCTAGAGCTGGATGCTTATTTAAAAGGTTTAGACTCTTCGAAATATCATGAACTTTGGTACACAGGACTTGAGCTATACAGGGCTGAGCTCACCTACACCGTTTACCCTGAAGAATTCTTTTTTTATATAATGAGCAGCTGTCGTTACGACTTAGATTATTTCAACTGCCGCCATGCACTGTGAAGAAGAGTTCACGATTGAAAAGCTCGGATCGGTAAGAATAAACCTTCGATTGGAAAGGAGTGTTTATAAACTTGAATGTAATAATGATGTTGTGGCCAACGATGCCCTCCTTGTGCGTGCTTTTGATTGTATTCTGGCCGTGTTTAATTAAAGATAACTTGCCAACCGAATGTAAAGTGGGCACAAAAATAGTTTTGAACGAATTGAAGGCCCTTTACATCGAGTATAGGCATCCCTATAACTTCAGCGGTGAAATAATGTTAAATCGTATTTATTTTATAGTACAAAGCAACAATGATGTAACTGTAGACTCGATCACGTGCGAGTTTAGTATTTTAGTTAAGCGCAGTAGAATATAAAGTGTATGTATTTTGATAGTTATGTATTATTTTTTGATTATACGGTATATATATTCTTCGTTCAACTTGTGTATTTTTTATACTATTATTATTTTTCGATTATATATATATAATTATATATATATATAAAACGTAGCGAAAAGGGTAAAATTCAATAACAATATAATAAAAGGCATATATTTAATGAATACTTGAGCATATGAGCACAATTAGTATCTCTACAGAGTTTGAATCTGTCATCAGCATTGCGAAACACATTTTGGAGCATGACAGGGTTATTTTCATAACTGCTGTTACGATACGAGAACGTAAATCTTGCAGATCTGTAACCCTCGTTTGATAGACGTTTGATGTGATAAAGCCTCATGCAAAGAAATCCAAAGGCGTTAGGTCAGAAGATCGAGCCGCCCAAGGCCTGTTGTCTCCACGTCCGATCCACGGATTTGGAAATCGTTCATTTAGGTACTCCCAAACAATGTTTGCGTAATGACAAGGTGCCCCATCTTGTTGAAAGACGACAGTGTTTAAAATGCCATCTGAATGAAGCTGGGGTTCCAAGAAGGATGAAGCATGTCCAGATAAATAAGTTCTGTCACTGTAGCTTTAGCAAAGAAAAAGGGCCCATAAATCTTAGATTTGGTCATACCCAACCAGACAGTAACTTTAGGAGAATCTTGTTCCCATTGATAGAAATCAACTGGCTTTTCAGTAGCCCATATGCGGCAGTTATGGCGATTAACCTTTCCACACTTGTGGAAAGTTGCTTCATCACTGAAGATAATGTGGTCCATTAAATTTTCATTCTGAATGTGTTCAACAAGATCGGCACACATTGCACTTCGCTTTCGATAATCCTCTTCATTTAAGTCATGAAGCACCTGAATGTGTTAATTTCTCTTGTTCAACGTCGATTTCAAAATTTTGTGGAGAGTTGATTTGGGTATCCCGAGTCTACGTGATGTGGTGCGAATTGACATGCTTGGATGTTCATCGATAACATTACGTACCACATTTACAGCATGCTCAGAGACACTTGGTCGTCCAGATCTTGACTCATCATGAACAGATCCCGTTCTTTTAAATTTATTAAGCAAATCATGAATTTTCTTGTCTGTCGGACCTGGCTTATGAAATGTTCTTTCAAACCTCTCTAATTTCTTTGCATTTCTTTCCTCTAACCCGAAGTGTCACTCCCATCACCCGTTCTTGTACATTCATTTTCATAGGATTCTGCAAAAAAAACAAAAAAAATGTTAATTCAACGAAATAGATAGGGACTTTATAAATATCCTGTGTGTATATATATATATACATATATATATATATATATATATATATATATATATATACACACATTCTAACTGCAAACACGCAGTATAATTAACGCGTCGTTCTTTACGTTAATTATACTGCGTGTTTGCAGTTAGAATGTATATAATGTACGGCATGCGGAGGTGCCACCTTGGGGCATTGGTTTCTGCGCGTATGTAGAGGAATTACAGCATTTGATCGAGTGAGGCCCGTGGTGTAATGGTTATCATATTTGACCGGCAATCGGAAGATCCTGGGTTCGATTCCCGGGTGGTTACTTCATTTTTTCATTTGTTTCGTTCTCTCTCTCTCATCTTGCGCGGAATATTCTCCTATACAAGCGTCGTTCTTTACGTTATATATATATATATATTCCTCGTTGAAACTGTGTATTTCTTATACTATTATTATTTTATTATATATACAGGGCGTCCCAAAAAAATGTATACACACTTTAAATAATTATAAAGGCAGTGTTTATTAAAATACATTTCATTTTCAAAATGTAATAGAATCTACAGACATTATTTAATTGTTTTGTCAACGCCTGTTTTCAAACCGACGTCCGTTCTGGTCCAGGCACTGCTGATAACGCGAAGCAATGGAATCGCAAACATCACGAAACATTTCGTTTGGTATTTGTGTGCATTCTCGTTCAATGGCTGCTCTCAATTCAGCGACTGTTGCAGGTTTTATAGAGTAGACTTTGTCTTTTAAGTATCCCCATGAAAAAAAGTCTAGTGGTGTGAGGTCTGGTGAACGCGGAGGGTATTCTACGAAACCCCTTCGTCCAATCCACATCCACATCGTGCCAAGTACCACTCGCAATACTCCACTCTTCGGTCCGGATCATCTTCATTAATAGCATGGACTAATCTTGGAATGTAACTTTTCAATTGACAGCGCTTCAAAATGCGTTGGACAGACGATTCTGAAATTCCTACCTCACGACTCGCTTGCCGCACAGATTTTCTTGGACTTTGGTGATACGTTTCCAGTACTCTTTCTTGCTTTGTGGGGCTTGTCGATGTCCGTGGTCTTCCGGAACGCTTCTTGTGGACATTCTGAACAGTTCAATAGGCTTCAAACTTATCTCTAATTCGAGTGATGGTAAGTCGCGTTGGTGGATCTGTTTGAAACTCCCTCCTAAACTGTCTTTGCACTTCAACTGCGTTTTCACACTTCCAGTAGCATTTTAGAATGAATTTCCTTTGTTCAAAGCTTAGTCTGACTGCCATTATTAATTCTAATGGGTTTAACTTGGAAAGAAAGAAACATCAATTGAGCTATCAGCTGTTAAAGTGTGTATACATTTTTTTGGGACGCCCTGTATATATATATATATATATATATATATATATATATATATATATATTCCTCGTTTAAACTGTGTATAGAATGAACTAATTTGATTTTATATTTATTTTCTATATATTTCATGAAATTTTTTCCAATAATTCGTCTAAATAAACAGAATGATGTAATGGTGTTTTATTTAATTCTTTTCGTTGTATGTATAAAAGATATTATTTAATTAAATAAACATTTATATGTATACCAAATGGCAGGTTACGCCTTCTAAGCCGACTGGCGGATTTCCAAGCCAACTGGCAAGAATATCTGCTACAATGGGAAAACTAACAACTCTTGAACAGATAAGAAGACAATGATACAGTTTACTTGCCTTCCCAGCTCTTAATAGCCGATACTGACAATTTTTCTAATTTTGTGAATCAGAGTTGAGATGCTTATGTAACTATGGTTCTGGCGAGATGTTTTTGGTTTATTATTAATGAGGCAAAACCGTGTACAATAAATGGTTAGTCTCTGGTCTGACTTTTGTAGATCGCTTCTTTTTTTTTTCTATTGAAAAGTTGAGAAAGTTCTAGTCAATATTTCTTTTTTTTTTCGGCTTCGATCCTAACTGTCTTTTGTAAACAAGAATTAGACTACCTTTATTTCACTCAGGCGCATTTCATCTGTTTAAACCAAATTCATTTTAAAATGCCTAATATAAATTTTATTTTATTCACACTTAAATAAACGTTACAGTAAACTGCGTTGACAGGTAAATATAATTAACACTACAAATCATCTTTTCATAGTGTTCGCCAAACATCACAGAAATTGTTAGTGTGGACAGGTGAGACATTATTAAAATGTTTGTGGAGGAGGGAGAATGGGGATCGGGAGGGTGAGGTGGGGGGAAGTTGATCATTTAAGAAATGGAAAGGTCTGAACTCAAACCCCGCCAAAAGTGGAAGAAAAGGTTTTCAGCTGGGTTGATGGGGGAGAGAGCGAAGTGGAGAAAATGGGACAATATATATATATATATATATATATATATATATATATATATATATAGTGCGCCTAATCTTAGCCGAATGAGGTGATAATGACTAGGCTTACTATAATTACAGAAAATGATGAGATGTTACCAGCTTGGATTACACCCAAACAAATATTGTTAAGGTTATAAAAATCACCTTATTGTTTTGTATTTAATTGAGAAAATAAATCAGTTATTTGTTCACAGTGAATAACAAATGATTGACAGTAATGATAGTGAATAACAATTATTTAACAGCCTTTATATTATGCTAAGATGACATGGAGGTGAGCCAATAAGAGAAATGGTTAGAGCTTAATTGTCAAGTAATACATTCGTTTATGGTAGGCTAATGGCATGCAAAATGGAACATTGAATGGGTCTCGTAATGACAAAGAACACGTGCGTTTAGTACACTGAATAGAATACGTAACACACTGATTATGTAGGCTAAAGGTTATGCATGAATGAACATTGAATGGGCCTAGTAATGACAAAGAATGCACGTGCGTTTAGTACACTGTAAATAGATTAGATAGGCTAGAGTTACGCATAAGTGGAACACTGAATGGGCCTAGTAAATGACAAGAATGCGCGTGCGTTTACTACACGGGAAGTGGATTCGGCCGTCAATAATGAATGCTTAAATAACTCACATAAATAAACTGATGCAAAGTATTTGTGGATTACATAATTGAACGCAATAGCATGATGCTACACGATTACGGTTTTGTAATTACACTTGAATTGGGAAATAGGCCTACTGCGTTCTTTAACGAGAGTCAGTTAGAACGCTTAATTACACACTTTGGGAGTATAGCCTACCGTTCGGCGATAGGCTGATGTAGGCTTCATGAGAGTTACTTAGAAAAGATGCACTTAGCTTACCGGGACGATGAAAACCTCTGTTGAAGAAGTGTTGAAGGTGGACCTATTACTGTGGGCTCGAGGTGTCGTTGACCGTTCTATTGAAGCTTGTTGAACGAGCGCTGGTCGTGTCGATTAGGCCTCTTGAGATGAAGGAGATGCTTGAAGGTTGACCTTGTAGAACGCATGCCCGAGGTGATGCTGACCGTCCCAATGAAATTTGTTCAACGGGCGCCGGTCGCCTCAAGTGTGGATTCGCTTCGTGTAGAGTCGAGATGATGCTTGAGGTACTGAAACCGGCTGAAGTCGAAACGGCGCTGGGCTTCGAAGAAGTGCTTCTGCAGGCTGACGGCGGAAGGTCTTACTTGACGATAGATCGAAAACCTTGAAGGAACAGCAGGCCGCTCCTCCGGCGGGAAGCCGGAGGGCGGTTGATGTGACGCGTTGTACTGACGAATGCTGAGAGTGTGACGTGACGCCCAAAACGGGAAGTGATGAGCAAGTGAGGATGAGTGAGGAGTGAGGATGAGTATCAGTGGAATCTCGCTTATATAGTTTCCGTGACGCGGACTTTCCCGCCATATCTTGAGACGCCTTCCACGCGTCCTTTACTTGATAAGGGCGCTTTCGCCGGCCTTTTGGGAAGAAACAGACGTTTTCATCGTTTCTAATTCCTTGATCACGTGTGTCTTCTAAGAATGTTCGATGATGGCGTGGAAGAAAGAATTTGTTTGTCTACTTGTTAGTCTATTTCTTGTCGGTCCTCTACATATATATATATATATATATATATATATATATATATACAGGCGCTAGGACAGTTTGCCTACGGACAATTTGCCTACGGACAGTTTGCCTACGGACAGTTTGCCTACGGACAGTTTGCCTACTGGACAGTTTGCCTACTGGACATTATGCCTATGGACACCATGCCTATGTGGTATATTTATCCTTACCTTATTTAACTTATTTAACTTATTTAACTTCAGATTCATGCAAAAGAATTAATTCAAAATTAAAATGTGTTGTTGCCCTTAATAGCATAAATGTCTGAAAATATATCAAGTAAGAAAGGGAAACAGAAGTTTTCACAAAATGGGTATTTGTATGTGTTTGATAAATGTAGCAAGCGCGACCCTTCGTTACTTTTTTGGCGGTGCGAGCAAAAGAGTCAGTGTATTATAAGGTGTATATATAATATGGGTACTTTTCCGTTATCTGCCCCCTTGACGATTGGTTAGGTTAAGTCGTGATATTTTCGTTAAAACTAACGAAAATATCACGACTTAACCAATCGTCAAGGGCGTACAGTTGACCTAACCGGGCAGTGACGATTGGTTAGGTTAAGTTGTGATATTTTTGATAGTTTTAATGAAAATATCATGACTGAACCTAACCAATCGTCAATGGGGCAGATAACGGAAAAGTACCCATATTATATATACACCTTATAATACACTGACTCTTTTGCTCGCACCGCCAAAAAAGTAACGAAGGGTCGCGCTTGCTACATTTATCAAACACATACAAATATCCATTATGTGAAAACTTCTGTTTCCCTTTCTTACTTGATATATTTTCAGACATTTATGCTATTTGGGCAACAACACATTTTAATTTTGAATTAATTCTTTTGCATGAATCTGAAGTTAAATAAGTTAAATAAGTTAAATAAGGTAAGGATAAATATACCACATAGGCATAATGTCCAATAGGCATAATGTCCAGTAGGCAAACTGTCCAGTAGGCAAACTGTCCAGTAGGCAAACTGTCCGTAGGCAAACTGTCCAGTAGGCGAACTGTCCGTAGGCAAACTGTCCGTAGGCAAACTGTCCGTAGGCAAACTGTCCGGCCACGATATATACACATATATTAACCCATTAAGCGTTGATGGTGCAGAAATGCTACACCAAGTTAATTTGATTGTTACTCGGTAGATATTTTTCTTACTAAAAATCTTTTCAATTTATGTAAATACATTATATACACTAAAAATTCATAGGAAAAAAATTAGAGAAAAATAATTTTAAATGTTATTTGTAATTATCCAAAATTTATCCTTGTATTCGCAATTTCACACATGTTTTGATTTCCGTTTTGGCGCTATTTTATACTAACAGATGTTGAATGACTTTGTCAGTTGTTGAGGTTAGAGTGCTGGGGATGGTTGTACTCAGAATTATCCTAAAGTTTCATGAAAATCAGTGAATTATTACGACATAAATATCTCTGGTGCAGCTCTGCCACGTTAGCGGAAAACCAGATATACCTTACTTTTTAGGTAAGTGCTGCTAGTTCTTTAAATTTAATTTATTTTATGGCCACTATTACATTTTTATTATGCAATAATATAATAGTCACTCTGAAAATTTGTTTTATTATATTCGTAGAGAGCGGGTTCATATAAGGATAACTAGTATATTTATTTCTTTGTTTTTTTTGTAAAATAAATATCACTATTTGCTTTCTAACGTAAATTTCTCATTACCTGCTGATGGTGAAGATGTGTACCAGTTCGTGTTTCAAACAATGACCTCCAAAATGACCTCAAAATAAGCTTCCGCCCGAATTGCTCATTCTGACGAAGGTCAAGCTTTTCACTCCACCTTAGACCTACAGTTTAACGTGGAATCCGAACCACGCCCCATCAGCAGCCCAGCGTCTTAACCACTAGGCCACCTAGGGTACCCATTTATCTACCGACCACTTTCTTTATTGTGTGGAAGGATGAACAGCTGGGTTTTTCTGCGCGCCGGCTGCCGTTGGGTCTCGAGCCGGGGCCGATGGATTCGTAATCAACGACGCTAACCAGTACACCACCGAGGCGCAATAAACAATTTTTTTATCTTATTTGTTTATTATTACCTTAGAGTCCCATCTATCACATATATAGAATAATATATTTCTGACCAACATAAAGGGGTCCGGTGTTTAATGGATTAAAGTGAAAATTTGTTTAAAATAATAAGCTGGTTTGAATTTTCATTAAATATATACAAATTAAACATTCAGTTTACATTGTTGCCCGGAAGGATCCCCTCATAGTTCTTTTAATTGGCAAGACATTTTACTTGTTCGAAAAATTTCATGATAACTGTTGTACCCGGAAGAACCAGACCTAGAGACAATCTCTATATATAAATCTTTCTAAACCATTAGTTAGACCCCATATATATATATATATATATATATATATATACATACACACACACTGTATATATATATATTATATTATATATATATATATTTATATATATATATATATATATATATAAATATATATATATATATGAGGGGCTACTGAAGTGGCAGAGATGTTTTCAAATACTTTAGCGATGTTCCATCAATACAAACATGACCAAGATGACGTCACACAAGCACGACAAAGATGACGTCACAACGCGGGAATATTTCAAAGCATTACACCTCTTTTTCGTTACAAGGACTATCTCAAGCATTCCACACCACCCTCGAACATCGAGGCGACTCTCCGAAGAATCACTGACACGCAAGCCTTCACCATGTGAAGTGAACAACATTTGTGCACGCCTCATTAGGCCTGGTGTCATTCACCTAACTTTACATAAAAACTAATCATTACCTCGCATTATTATTATTGAAGTCATTATTATTTCAACTGTAAACAATCAACAAATTCTGTCTTATTCATCTGAAAAGATCTGGTGACTCTTGCCTTGTCATTAACCATCAATCATTCTCAATCAATTAACCATCATCATTATTATACTGCCGATTTGCGTATTAAATTGGTACCTATAAAGTGGTGACTACACGTAGTGACAAACGAATACCCAGCCAAATCAAAAGTGAAATCAGTGCATACATTTTTTTCGAGTGACATTTTAACAAACTGTATTTAACAGTTTTCTTCGGCATAAGGAAAGGAACCAAATTTGAAAATGTTTGCAATATGGATCGGTTTTATCCAACGGACCAAGCTGTAGCCGCGTCTCCCCCCTTTCAAGGAGGTAAAGCCCCGCTCACATTCTCCCCGGCTAGCGGTTGACCCTCCTCCAATTCCAAGTTTCCCGCGTTCTACGGAACGTTTCCTGCGCATCTTCTCGTCACCGGTTTTTTATTTTGCCAAATATATCAACGGTCCTCTTCGGCCACTGTACGAGAAATCATTTGGCAAGAACTCTTTTGACAATACTCATATTGCACCAGGGAACTCTTCCTCAAGCACGACGTTTTCCAAGTAAATAAGCACGAACTCATACACATCCACGCAACAAAAGGGCGTACTGACAATTCACAGCCACCCCTGAGGCATAGGGTTGGCGATCTCCCGCCTTCTTCAACTGTATGTTTGCATCATTCGGTGGATTAACTACTCTTGCTTGTTTCCTTGAAAGACATTTTTTCTTTCCCTTCAGCAGGAGCGAATTCATCGAGAAAGGCCATGCAACGAGTTTTGGGCATTGCATACGAACTCAATACAGTTCCCCCTGTCCCCTCTCGTCTTCTCCCTTTTCTCCCCCATTCGCTCCGCGTTTCTACTTTACCCCAACTTAATTCCCTGTTGGCGGTAACTACATACATATATATATATATATATATATATATATATATATATATATATATGAATGTGCATCCCCACATTGCAATTGCAATCTACCCACATGTGTTTTTTATCAGATGGTATGGATTCACACGACGAGTTTTAATGAATAAATAATTAAAATAAATAGTGGCATCTGGCAACCCCCCCCCCATATATAAATAATTAAAATAAGTAGTGCTCTCTGGCAACCTCTCCATATATATATATATATATATATAATAAACAAATGCGATAATGGTATCTGGGAACCCCTCCATATATAAATAATTAAAAAAATAATGCTTTCTGGCAACCCCAGACCTTCTATATAACAGATGTTGGTACCCTGAGCTCTCATTATGCGTCTGGCGGAACCAACCGAAACATGCTCTCTCTCTCTCTCTCCATCCCTCAGGAAGGACATAGAAAGGTTAGAAAGAGTACAAGCAAGGGCTACAAAATTGATCCCTTCAATGAGAATGCAAAGCTACCAACGGAGATTGGAGCGCCTAAATCTGTTTAGCTTAGAGACGAGGAGGTTGCGGGGTCAGCTTATTCAAGTCTTCAAGATGCTCAAAGGAATAGAGAGGGTAGATTACAGAAACTTATTCTCACTTAATGCCAATCCGACAAGAAATAATGGGTTTAAACTGGAACTAAAGATATTTAGGACCTCTGTCTGCGGAAATTTCTTTTCCTATAAAATAGTTAATATCTGGAACCAACTTCCCTCAGAGGTTGTTTCCAGTCAAAGTGTAAATGTGTTTAAAAATAGGCTAGACAAAGTACTGAATACTCTCATAGTTTAAGATTAAAACAAGAAAACGCGGCATGAGTTCGCTTGCACGGTGTCTCTGTGAGGAAGCTAAATATAGAGCTATTTATATATTCTCCACTTTCCTGTAAAATTTCCTTGGCTACTTTTCCAGAGTCAACGTATTTTCTTCAACCTTTTTCCGTACCTGCCTCTGGCAGGGAGGGAGCGGAGAGTGGGGAGAGAGCCTTCTATTTTTCTATCCAGTTTTCTACTACTGCTAGGATAGTTGAAAGAAAAATAAATTTTAATAACAGGAACCTCCCAGAGTGGACCAAAAGGTCTTTGAGGCTTTCTCTTGTCCTTGTAACTCCTTGTAACTCTCTCTCTCTCTCTCTCTCTCTCTCTCTCTCTCGGGTGAAGCGTAGTAACTCGAGAGGCAGTAAGCTCGATCTCCGGCGGGCGAACTTTGTTAGCCTCAGGGATAGCGTAGGAGAGATGGGGTTAGAGGTTGGCGGCGATGTTGAGGGAGTGTGGAGTGCATTCCAGGACGAGTTTATGGTGCTGCAGTCTGCTGCCATACCCTCAAAACCAGTCACCCCTGCTTCAACGCAGCCTAGGTGGTTCAATCGTGACATCGCTTCGGCTATCCGAAATAGGAAAGTAGCGTATAGGAGGGCGAAGGCCAATCGTTCCCACGAGAACACTGAAGCGTATGTCCGCCTGTGTAGGGAAGTGAAGGCGAAGGTTAGGCTAGCGAAACGTGACGAAGAACTACTTGCGTACTTTGCGGGAGTGTTCACCAGGGAGGATACCCGCGTCATCCCCGAGCCAGGCGTGAGGCACGAAGGTGCTGGCCTGGATAGTGTTAGATGTACCGTGAAAGTCGTTGCCGATAGAATAGACAAACTACGTTGGGGAGTTCGAAATTCCAGGGTATAGAATGTTTCGCAAAGACCGCACCTGTGGGGAGGGGGTGGGGTACTAATATACGTCAGGGACACGTTGAGTCCGGTTAACTGCCAGTTCCGATCGGAACGGGAGCTGCTTGGTGTCGATCTGAACGTGGGGGGGGACGAACTATAGGTTAATCTTGGTGTACAGACCTCGGCATCTCCTCCTCGAGGAGGATACAGCCCTGTACACCGAACTCAGTAGCCTGCTAGGTGATAGGGTGTGTGTAGTTTTAGGAGACTTCAACTGTCGCGGCATAAAGTGGGAAGACAGGACTGCTGATGCTGAAGGGAGGAGGCTAGTTGTCTTTGCTGATGAGAACTTCCTCACTCAGTGGGTCAACGAGCCTACACGAGGCGAAAGCGTTCTAGACTTAGTATTCACGACCGAAGACAACCTCGTCACTGGCCTCACCGTTGACAAATCGTTGGGAGGGAGTGATCACGGTCTGATTAGGTTCCGTGTGCGCGTCCCTCGGGTGAAGCGTAGTAACTCGAGAGGCAGTAAGCTCGATCTCCGGCGGCGATGTTGAGCGGGTGTGGAGTGCATTCCGGGACGAGTTTATGGTGCTGCAGTCTGCTGCCATACCCTCAAAACCCGTCACACCTGCTTCAACGCAGCCTAAGTGGTTCAATCGTGACATCGCTTTGGCTATCCGAAATAGGAAAGTAGCGTATAGGAGGGCGAAGGCCAATCGTTCCCACGAGAACACTGAAGCGTATGTCCGCCTGTGTAGGGAAGTGAAGGCAAAGGTTAGACTAGCGAAACGTAACGAAGAACTACGGGTGGCAAGCCTCTGCAAGGGGAACCCTAAGGAGTTCTTCAGTTATGTTAATAGTAGAAAGCCCATTAGAAGCATGATAGGTCCGTTAAAGGACGGAAGCGGCGTTCTGCGGACCTCCGACGCGGACATCGCTAATGTGCTTAATGAGTACTTTGCGGGAGTGTTCACCAGGGAGGATACCCGCGTCATCCCCGAGCCAGGCGTGAGGCAGGAAGGTGCTGGCCTGGATAGTGTTCGATGTACCGCGACAGTCGTCGCCGATAGAATAGACAAACTGAGCGCGTGTAAGCTCCTGGGCCAGACCAGTTTCTCTCCAGAGTGTTGCGAGAAGTGCGCGACCAGGTGGCTCCCCACCTGGCTACAGTCTTCAACAAATCGTTGGAGATGGGCCAGGTGCCTGGTGACTGGAGGGAAGCCAATGTGACCCCTATCTTTAAGAAAGGGGATCACGAAAGTCCAGGGAACTATCGTCCCATTAGTCTCACTTCAGTTGTAGGTAAATTATTAGAAGGGATAATAGCTGATAGGATCGTTGACCATTTGGATTCCTACAAGCTGCTTGGGGACTCCCAACATGGGTTTAGACGGCATAGGTCGTGTCTCACGAACTTGCTCGAGTTTTTCCACGTCATGTTGAGTGAGTATGATAAGAGTAGGGCGATTGATATACTTTATCTCGACTTTCAGAAAGCCTTTGATAAGGTACCTCACCGCCGGCTAATGGCGAAAGTGCGCGCGCTGGGTATCGGTGGGGAAATAGGTAGGTGGATTGAAAACTGGCTGAGGAATAGGCGGCAGAGCGTTGTAATTAAAGGGGCTAGTTCGGGTTGGGCCCCGGTCCGGTCACTAGTGGGGTTTCTCAGGGTTCCGTTTTGGGGCCACTGTTTTTATCATTTACATAAATGATATCGACGGTGGCATCGTCAGTCGGATCGCCAAATTCACTGATGACACCAAGCTTGGGGCCAATGTTGGGACGCCCGAAGCGATCGAGGAACTGCGTGCGGACCTAGGTAGGATAGGAGAGTGGTCCGAAAAATGGCAAATGCCGTTTAACTTGGGTAAATGCAAAGTGATGCACATTGGCTACGCCAATCCCAAGTCGGACTATTCGATGTTGGGTAGTAATATCGAGGTGACTGATTTAGAAAAGGACTTGGGTGTGCTAATTAGCAGCGACCTTAAGTTTACGAAACAGTGTGTAGAGGTGGAAAAGAAAGCCCAGAAACTATTGGGTTATATCAGGAGGCAATTTCAGTTTCGGAACAAGGAGATTGTGCTCTCACTGTACAATTCCCTTGTTCGGCCGCATGTGGAGTATGCTGTGCAGTTCTGGTCGCCCACCCTCAGGAAAGATATTGAGAGGCTGGAGCGAGTGCAGGCGAGGGCCACAAAGTTAATCCCTTCCGTTAGGCATATGGGCTACAATCGACGGTTACGCGCCCTGAACTTGTTTCCGCATGAAACTCGGAGGCTGCGCGGTCAACTGATCGAGGTTTTCAAGCTCCTACGCGGGTTCAACGATGTCGATTTTAGAAGTATGTTTAGTTTAAATGATAACCCAACTCGCAACAATGGTTGGAAGTTGGATTTGAAACGGTTTAGGACTAGTGTGTGTGGGAAATACTTTACGTATAAGATCTGTGACACATGGAACAGGTTACCTTCGGAAGTTGTGAACAGTTCCTCTGTGGATCAGTTCAAGAAAAGGTTAGACCAAATCTTGCACACTATTTGAGTGTGTACAAAATTTTCCCTGGCACCCGTTGCCATTGGTACCTCCTCGGTATGGGCCGCAAGGCCTTTTGAGGTACTTCTTTTCCTTGTAACTCCTTGTCACTCTCTCTCTCTCTCTCTCTCTCTCTCTCTCTCTCTCTCTCTCTCTCTCTCTCACCGAGTTAGGGAAAGTTCCAACCGACTGGAAGTTAGCAAATGTAACCAATCTTTAAAAAGGGTGATAGGGAAAATCCTTGTAATTATCGCCCGATCAGTTTAACATCAGTTGTCGGCAAACTGATGGAATCCATCATTACAAACGTATTGTGTATCACCTTGAATCTAACAATCTAATTTTTTATTCTCAACATGGATTTAGGCGACATAGATCTTGTCTGACAAACCTGTTAGAGTTTTTCCATAATATGCATACACTGTACGATGCAAGTAGGGCAATAGATATAGTGTATCTCGACTTTCAAAAAGCCTTTGTCAAAGTCCCTCACGCTAGATTGATAGCTAAAGTCAAAGGACTAGGAATCACCGGGCTCGTTCCAACTGGATTGAGGATTGGTTAAAAGATAGAAAGCAGAGAGTGGTAATAAATGAGTGGCTTTGGAGTGGGCGCCCGTCACCAGTGGTGTCCCACAGGGTTCAGTTCTGGGTCCTTTAGTTTTTATCATCTATATTAACGATATAGACATCGGGCTTCTAAGTGCGATCTCCAAATTTGCAGACGATACGAAATTAGGAAGTAGTGTAGGTACTCAGGAGGGCGTAAGAACGCTTCAGAACGATTTTGACAGGTTGGGCGAATGGTCTGCTCCTTGGCAGATGCCATTCAACTTGGACAAATGTAAGGTAATGCACATAGGTTATAAGAACCCGAAGACCGATTACTCTCTGTTGGGAAGGAACTTGACTGAGACCGACCTGGAGAAAGACTTAGGAGTCTATATCAGCAACGATCTGAAACCGTCGAAGCACTGTGCAGAAGTCGAAAAGAGGGCCTTAAAATTGTTAGGTTATATTAAAAGACAATTCCAGTTTCGGAACAAGAAGTCTGTAATGTGTCTTTATAATTCTCTAGTCAGACCTCAACTGGAATACTGTGCGCAGTTTTGGTCTCCATCCCTCAGGAAGGACATAAAAAGGTTAGAAAGAGTACAAGCAAGGGCTACAAAATTGATCCCTTCAATGAGAATGCAAAGCTACCAACGGAGATTGGAGCGCCTAAATCTGTTTAGCTTAGAGACGAGGAGGTTGC
Source organism: Bathynomus jamesi (assembly GCA_023014485.1). Classification (NCBI taxonomy): domain Eukaryota; kingdom Metazoa; phylum Arthropoda; class Malacostraca; order Isopoda; family Cirolanidae; genus Bathynomus; species Bathynomus jamesi. The sequence continues at coordinate 958,062 of JAJOZX010000630.1, forward strand.
GGGGTCAGCTTATTCAAGTCTTCAAGATGCTCAAAGGAATAGACAGGGTAGACTACAGAAACTTATTCTCACTTAATGCCAATCCGACAAGAAATAATGGGTTTAAACTGGAACTAAAGACATTTAGGACCTCTGTCTGCGGAAATTTCTTTTCCTATAAAATAGTTAATATCTGGAACCAACTTCCCTCAGAGGTTGTTTCCATTCAAAGTGTAAATGTGTTTAAAAATAGGCTAGACAAAGTACTGAACACACTCATAGTTTAAGATTAAAACCTCAGAAAACTCTGCAGGAGTTCGCTTGCACGGTGTCTCTGTGAGCAAGCTAAATGTAGAGCTATTTATATATTCTCCACTTTCCTGTAAAATTTCCTTGGCTACTTTTCCAGGGTCAAGGTATTTTCTTCAACCTCTTTCCGTACCTGCCTCTGGCAGGGAGGGAGCGGAGGGTGGGGAGAGAGCCTTCTACTTTTCTATCCAGTTTTCTACTACTGCTAGGATAGTTGAAAGAAAAATAAACTTTTAATAACAGGAACCTCCCAGAGTGGACCGAAAGGTCTTTGAGGCTTCCTGTTGTCCTTGTAACTCCTTGTAAATCTCTCTCTCTCTCTCTCTAAATAATAAAGTAGTGCAGCTACTTCTAGTATATGGACCACCTCACTACCCCGTTGATAAGGATATAAACTTGCATAACAAATTAAGCAGAATAGTGAATAATAAGATCAGTGTGATTTTTGGTGATTTTAATTGTGGTAATGTAAATTGGGAAAACAAAAGAGCTGATGCTGAGGGCTCAAGACTGTTGGAATTTGCCGATGATAACTTATTAAGTCAATGGGTTGACGGGCCTACAAGGGGTAATAATAAACTAGCCCTCATATTCACGAACGAAGATGACCTTGTCTCTAACCTGACTATTGGTGAAAATTTAAGTAACAGCGATCATAATTTGATTAGGTTTGACCTCAGGGTTCCAGTTAATACACGCGAAAAGACTCGTGAAAGAATGGATTTCTCGAGAGCAAATTTTGAAAGCTTCCGAAGTAGTTTAGACACACTTGAAGTTCTAATAAGTGAGGATGTCAGTGTCACCTGCAGCTCATATAGAGATCAATTTAAAATATTACAGAACACTTTTATGCCCACTAAAATGGTTTCCTTGTCAACAAAGTCACCGAAATGGTTTAAGAACGAAATTAGGAGGGCTATTACGGGAAGAAATAGAGCCTACAAACTACTTAAGTCGCATTTCAACCACACTAATTCAGAAAACTATATAAACCTACGTAGGAGGGTTAAGTCCTTAATTAGATCAGCCAAACGTGATGAAGAAACTAGAGTTGCCTCACTCTGTAAAGTTAACCCTAAAGAATTTTTTGCCCATGTTAATAGCAGAAAGCCAATTAAAAATTATGTAGGCCCCTTAAAAGATAGAAATGGCGTACTGAAATTCGGTGATAAAGATATAGCTAATATGTTAAACGAGTTCTTCGTTACAGTCTTCACGGAGGAAGACACAATAGAAGTGCCAAGTCCTCGGATTACATATGACGGTGACCATCCCGTAGAGACCATAAGTTTTACGAGAAATGAGGTACAGCAATTAATTGATAAGATGAACAAATACAAATCACCTGGCCCCGACTTATTTCTTCCAAGGGTATTAAAAGAGGTTAGCCACAATGTTGTTGACGACTTAGTAACCATATTCAAACAATCAATCGAGTTAGGGAAAGTTCCAACCGACTGGAAGTTAGCAAATGTAACACCAATCTTTAAAAAGGGTGATATTGAAAATCCTTGTAATTATCGCCCGATCAGTTTAACATCAGTTGTCGGCAAACTGTTGGAATCCATCATTACAAAACGTATTGTGTATCACCTTGAATCTAACAATCTAATTTTTTATTCTCAACATGGATTTAGGCGACATAGATCCTGTCTGACAAACCTGTTAGAGTTTTTCCATAATATGCATACACTGTACGATGCAAGTAGGGCAATAGATAGTGTATCTCGACTTTCAAAAAGCCTTTGACAAAGTCCCTCACGCTAGATTGATAGCTAAAGTCATAGGACTAGGAATCACCGGGCTCGTTTCCAACTGGATTGACGATTGGTTAAAAGAAGAAAGCAGAGAGTGGTAATAAATGGAGTGGCTTCGGAGTGGGCGCCCGTCACCAGTGGTGTCCCACAGGGTTCCGTTCTGGGTCCTTTACTTTTTATCATCTATATTAACGATATAGACGTCGGGCTTCTAAGTGCAATCTCCAAATTTGTAGACGATACGAAATTAGGAAGTAGTGTAGGTACTGAGGAGAGCGTAAGAACGCTTCAGAACGATCTTGACAGGTTGGGCGTATGGTCTGCTACTTGGCAGATGCCATTCAACTTGGAAAATGTAAGGTAATGCACATAGGTTATAAAAACCCGAAGACCGATTACTCTCTCTTGGGAAGGAACTTGACTGAGACCGATCTAGAGAAAGACTTAGGAGTCTATATCAGCAACGATCTGAAACCGTCGAAGCACTGTGCAGAAGTCGAAAAGAGGGCCTTAAAATTATTAGGTTATATTAAAAGACAGTTCCAGTTTCGGAACAAGGAGACTGTAATGTGTCTTTATAATTCTCTAGTCAGACCTCAACTGGAATACTGTGCGCAGTTTTGGTCTCCATCCCTTAGGAAGGACATAGAAAGGTTAGAAAGAGTACAAGCAAGGGCTACAAAATTGATCCCTTCAATGAGAATGCAAAGCTACCAACGGAGATTGGAGCGCCTAAATCTGTTTAGCTTAGAAACGAGGAGGTTGCGGGGTCAGCTTATTCAAGTCTTCAAGATGCTCAAAGGAATAGACAGGGTAGATTACAGAAACTTTTTCTCACTTAATGCCAGTCCGACAAGAAATAATGTGTTTAAACTGGAACTAAAGACATTTAGGACCTCTGTCTGCGGAAATTTATTTTCCTATAAAATAGTTAATATCTGGAACCAACTTCCCTCAGAGGTTGTTTCCAGTCAGAGTGTAAATGTGTTTAAAAATAGGCTAGACAAAGTACTGAATACTCTCATAGTTTAAGATTAAAACATAACAAAACTCTACAGGAGTTCGCTTGCACGGTGTCTCTGTGAGGATGCTAAATATAGAGCTATTTATATATTCTCCACTTTCCTGTAAAATTTTCTTGGCTACTTTTCCAGGGTCAAGGTATTTTCTTCAACTTTTTTCCGTACCTGCCTCTGGCAGGGAGGGAGCGGAGGGTGGGGAGAGAGCCTTCTACTTTTCTATCCAGTTGTCTACTACTGCTAGGATAGTTGAAAGAAAAATAAACTTTTAATAACAGGAACCTCCCAGAGTGGACCGAAAGGTCTTTGAGGCTTCCTCTTGTCCTTGTAACTCCTTGTCTCTCTCTCTCTCTCTCTCTCTCTCTCTCTTAGGTTAGGTATACCCCTTTGGGTGGTGAGGGCGTCCTTTTTTCTTCCCGAAAGACTCTCCTCCTCCTTTCTCTCAAAAGTCCTTTCAAAAGTCACGTTACTCATCATGAAAAAGTCTCGTAATAAGGGACAATGTGTTCGAACCTTTCTTTCACCCAACAGTTGGTACTACTGGCGTGTCGCGATGACTCACCAGCACCGCCTGTAGAGTGGCGTGTCCTGCGCAACACCAGAAGTGCTTTGTTCTCAGTGGGAGCAGCATGCCGTTTTCTCAGGCGCAACGGGTCTTTATTATTGACCAGTACGTTGCAACGCGGTCTTATGCAAAGGTGAAAGAAGCGTTTCACGGAAGATATGCTGATGTTCCTGTTCTTAATAAGATGGCGATTTCACGGCTGGTTGACCGTTTTCGTGAGACTGGAGCTGTACACGACAGGAAACGGAGTTGACGACCGTCTTTGTTAACTGAGGAAAAGCTTGAGGATGTGCGGGCACGGTTAGAAAGGTCTCCGAGAAAAAGTCTCAGGAAACTTTCATCACAGGCGCAGATGTCCTACTCCAGTGCACAGAGAGCTGTAAAGAAATTACACCTGCGGCCGTATCGTATTCGTGTGGTCCAAAAACTGCAAAACCCAGACACAGCAAAACGTTGACAGTACAGCAGGTGGTTTCGAACATTCGTCGAGAAAAATGGAATTGACGTGCTCGATAAAGTTTTCTTTAGCGATGAACCATGGTTCCACCTTAGCGGGTATGTTAACAGCCAGAACAGTAGGATTTGGTGTAGCGAAAACCCACACATGTTCCACGAAAAACCTTGCATCCTCAAAAAATTGGAGTATGGTGTGCTTTAACTCGTCGGCGTGTGGTGGGTCCCATTTTCTTTGAGGCGACAGTGGATGGTGATGTATACCGGGATATCATCAACCAGTTCATTGCACTTTTTGGAGAGGATGAACGTTATTGCTTGTTTCAGCAAGATGGCGCCACGTGTCACACGTCTAATGAAACTATGGGCTTCTTGCGGGAGTTTTTCGCCGACCGGCTCATTTCCAAAAACTTGTGGTCCCCCAAGATTGCCGGACTTGACGTCCCCTGATTACTTTCTATGGGGATACCTGAAAGAAGTGGTCTATAAGACAAACCCACACAAAATAGAAGCACTTAAGGTCAACATTGAAGCTGTAATTGCAAACATTACTGTCGCAATCCTGCACAAAGTGTCTGCCAACATGGTAAAAAGAGTACGAGCTTGTATTCATGAACACGGATCACACTTTGAACATATGTTGTAAACATGAGCTGCTATTGTTGTGTAAACTCTGTATATGTGTTCTGTAATTCTCGTAATAAATATAAATGAAAAGACTGTAATTTACATGTAATAAATGTAATATGTAATCTGAGTAACAGGACTTTTGAATCACCCGTTAGTATATATTACAACTCAGAATGGTTCCTTCATAAACTTTTATGATACACACAGGCCATGCATGGAGAAGGAACTCTTCTGGGAAAATTAAATCCATTATAGTCCGAATAAGTAATGGTAACTGACAAATACTATAGTTTTTCGTCTTCATGCCAACGTGAGCAACAGGTCACTCGCAAAGAGGCCAAAAATATGAAGCTTCTCTCACCAGCTATCTGCTAAGCAGATAGAACCCAACTTTGAGACAGCGTTTAGGGTTTAAAGCCCTTCAGTCTACTACATTCAGACGTCATGAACAATGAATAATTCCTACATTCATATAATTCTTATGTAATCCTTGTATTCTTATGTATATTTATATTCATATTTTTTTTTTTACATATAGAGTCTAAAGTCGCATAACACGAGTTTCGATAAATTTTTTATTTGTTTTCTATCCTATTTCCGCTGAATAATTGGTGAATTATTTCTTTTTAAAGTACTTATTCATTTTTTTAGAGTTAGCTTAATAATGTAATCGTGTTAAACTCTGCAATGTTCATTTCCTGTATACATTCTCTCTTCGTTGTAAAAGATGAAGTCATGTCCTGGTTAACGTTTAATTTTTAATCTTAAGCATTTAATTTTACTCAAGTACGTGTTTGATTGTAATTCGTGATGGAAGGCATATTTCAATTTCCGTTTTTAATTAACCCTGCAGATCATGATAACATCCGATCTGTCAATATGCGGCTTAAAATAAAAATATGGCTTCCTCTTGCTTAGCAGTCTAGACATTGCTACAGCTAAAATATTTTTTTGTCTTTAAATATTTTGCAAAATAAATCAGCATATGAGAATAATAAAAAAAATGATTAGCATTAAGAAAAATGATGTGAAAACTCAGTATATAAACCCGTAAAATTTCTCCAACGTTCCTTCTGATTTGGCTGATCTGAGTTACAAGCTGAGCATTACCTGTAACATTTTAGCAGTAAACTACAGTAAGAGAAAATCTTTGTCTTCTTCGAGCTTTGCTCTTTTCAGAGAACTTAGTCTTAAAATAGAGAAAAATAATCTCCCGATACGCTACAAGAAGAATCGCGGAACCCTTAGGAATTTAGCAAGCTTCAGAGAATCCTCCGATCCCCTACAAGAAGAAATTGGAGTAGTATAAGAGAAACTACTGCGATTCCCTATATGGTACCAGATACTCCAGAGTAACAAATCCGTTGCTGCCACCTAACCAGAACCCCCGTCAACTTCGAACCGCCCAAGGCCATAGACGGAGGGGTTAACAACTGGCGACCTCTGCAACCAGGATTTTTCCAGTCTTCCAGACCCTGGAACTAGAACCAACATTCAGTTGACCGGCGTGTCACGACTTCCAGTTCTTAATATCTATCATTCGAGGTGTGTCACCGTGACACATTGAAAAATGGGCGTGACGAATGGGCATGGAGAACTTGGAGTTGTGACACTGTCACGACTACAAGTTCTCATTCTTCGTCCAGGAACAAGTGGCCAGGAAGACACGTCTTCAGGACACGTTTTCAAGGATTTCGCCGTAGGAATCTTGTTACGTACAGTGCTTAGAAGAAGTCTCACGCCTCTGTCTCGTCCCAAGTTAGTCTGTTAGGTATAAAATGGGCGGTCCTTATGGCAGCGGAGGTGTGCTCGGAGTGGTGCACATAATTGCTCTAACCCCATCAATGACGTCCACATTATCATTGTGTTGATCACTCTATCTATTTATATATAGAGACATACTGTATATAGATATATATAGAGTATGCACGGGATAACTTGTTTCAGTCCCAGCTGTGGTAGTTGTCTTACAATTAACAGTCCCAAGTGCAAGTTACGTTAACACCTCCACATAAACTACCCTGGACTAAAATAACATACGTGAAGCCCTTACCACAAACCATTTAAAAGCTCTCTGTCTCTCTCTGTCTCTGTCTCTCTGTCTCTCTCTCTGTCTCTGTCTCTCTGTCTCTGTCTCTCTGTCTCTCTCTGTCTCTGTCTCTCTGTCTCTGTCTGTCTGTCTCTCTGTCTGTCTCTCTGTCTCTCTGTCTGTCTCTCTCTGTCTCTCTTTGTCTCTCTCTCTCTGTCTCTCTCTGTCTCTCTCTCTCTCTCTCTCCAAACTAATCTATCATATTTTGCGACTTTTTAACTCTGGTAAGATTCAATTCCATTCCTATAGTGTAAGAGATACTTAAATTCATGTGTGTATTATGCCATATGATGTGCGTAATAAATAATCATTTTTAAATAGTTGGAGCGTTCAAGGTCATCTGTAATAATCTATAGACTACTCCTCAAGCCCACTCTCAACACTTAGATTCCCCTAAGACACAGGCGTCTTCAAGTAACATGAATGCGTAGAGATCTAAGGTGTTAGATTCCATATTATATAATTTATGTGCTAGGTTTAAGAACGCTGGCATTGAAGGATGGAAGGAAGGGACAGTAAAAGCGATAATAGGTTTAATGAAAGAAGTGGAATGAGGATGGAGGTAAGCGTTGCTATGTCGAAGGAAACGAGGTTGGGTGGGGAATTACGAAGGGAGGAGGAAATGCTAAACACAAACTCAAATATTTATTTTAATGCCCTAGACCTAGAAAGACAAAGAGCAAAATACCTTAAACTAACAATGAATTGACAGAAACAGAAGAGTCTGGTCTTAGACGCACTGATAAGTTTAACGTATGTGGCTAGAGGCCGCCACTCAGAATTACCACTACTAGCTAAGTCATAATAAGGTTATTTACTATGACAGAGTAGTCATGAGTAGTTATGGAAATAAAATATGATTATACTGTTGATGGCTGACTATATTCAGTTGGGATATAAACTATTGCTGACAATCTTTGGATCCTTGGCTTTTAAGACGAATTTTTTATGCATATGTTCAACAAAATAGGAAATTGGCTGATTATTATTACCATTCGAAGGGTTGGTACCCTTCACAACCGAAATCAATTTCAGAAGGAGTGCATGGTATCCTCATTTCCTTTATCGTCCCAGCACGCTTCACATAAGCCATTTACAAAAAGATGGAAAGGCCGTCTGTGCACCACGAGACGACCCAGGCAATGCGGGGAGCAATGGTGACATTGCATGAATATGGTGTGCCAATAAGAGAAATATCAAGACGACTAGACGTTCATCGAAGCACTGTGGAACGGTGGATTCATCGGTATGAAGCAGAAAACTCAATCGCTACTTTGCCGAGGTCTGGTCCTCAGCGTTCAACATCTCAAGAGGAAGATGCTGCGATTGTTAATCATGCCAGAGAGCATCCGTTTGTTCCAGCGACGCATATTTACAGACACCTGAACCTTCGTTGTAGCGCAAATACAGTGAACAACAGACTTCACGAGGCAGGGTATTTTTCTCGCTGTCCAGCTATAAAACCTGCATGGACGATTGAGCATAAAGAGACGCGGATGGGATTTGCCTTGCAATACTTGCCGCACGAGGAAGAATTCTGGAGAAAAGTTGTGTACTGTGACGAAAAAACATTTTCAACAGATAGTCATTGTTCCCTGCATTGTTGGAGGCAGCGCGGAAAACGCTATGAAGAAGGAAATGTTTTCCCGAGCAAACGTAGTGGTCACATCAATCTCGGTGTGTGGGGCTGGATGTCTGGCTATGGTGTCGGAGAATTGACTCAAGTAGATGGACGCTTTACTGGACAGCAATATTGCCAGATACTGGAAGAGGTGCTGCTACCCAGTGTTCGTGCGTATCTGGTTCCAGCACCGGAACCATTTTACTTAATGGAAGATAACAGTCCCATTCATAGGAGTAACGTTGTGAGAGCGTGGTACGAAGATCACCCAGAGATTATTAATCTAATTCTGCCACCACGTTCTCCTGATTTGAATCCGATTGAAAACCTTTGGGCAATAATGATTAACGAATGGGAGCAAAGCAATGAAAGAACATTTGAAGCACTTTTAGCTCACACGAGGAATAGTTGGGAGAACTTACGCCGAACACCAAACATTCCCTACAATCTGGCCTCTTCTATGCCGCAACGATTGCAAGAAATTATTGATGCTGGAGGAAGCTATACGAAATACTGATGTTAAAGCCATGACGTAAATGTGTATCGAATATATATTTATGTTAATATAGAATTTTATTCTATTTTTATGTTTGACATCTATAAAAGTATATATTGTGACCATGAAAGAACTTTACTTATCCTTAGTTAGAATCTTTTGCAATGTCTACGCTCGTGGAGATGATAATATATGCATTGTTGAAACAAACTATGAGAAGGTAATAGTTTCAGGAAAAAAATAAAAACTGGCAACATCGAAGTCATCACATGTTTATGGGAATTGTCATATGATATGCTACCAATAAACTCCTATATACTACTATATACAGTATACTATATTACGTAATAATTACGATGAACAAATCAAATGCAAATTTCTCTGATTCACGGCCCACCAGTCTTGCTTTAGACTAATGACTTTCATAAGATGGAATAGGTTTAACATAGTTCGTTTAATAGGTTACCACTTAAAACAATGGATAAACTATCTATTAGTGAGACGACCTTGACTTCCTCGAAATGCGAGCGCGTGAGAGGTTAACTGAGGAATTTGGTCATTAGATTCTTCACGTAGGATATATATCACAAACAACAATATTGACAACAATTCCCAACAATTACTTAATATCAATAATTGCATTTGAGCAAATAATTTAGACCTGCGTCAAAATAACTTAGGTATCATGCCATGATTTGGGATATTTGCCGAATTAGTCGTTCTCTATAGTCTACAGCAGGGGTCCCAAACCTTTTTGTGCCGAAGAGCACATTCAAGACTACCGGTAGTGCGGCGGGCACCATTTACTTTTTCAAGGCAAATTTATAGTTGGACTTAATAATGAACATAATACACAAAAAAACATTTAATTCGTATGTAAAATAATGAACATAATACACAAAAAAAAACATTTAATTCCTATGTAAAATAATGAACATAATACACAAAAAAAAACAAGGATGGGCTAACTAAGAATCTTAGAAAAATTATCAAAACGATAACTTAATTTATTTATAAAGAAATAATTATTTTCAAATAAATGAGCATCTGTTTCTGTAATCAACTACTAAAACTTAATAAATGTTAAGTATGTTACATATTTTAAATATTTAGTAACTAAATATTTAAAATATGTAACATACTTAACATTTTATTAAAAATTTAAATAAAAACTTATCAATCGTAGTCAGTCAGTGGCGGGCACACGCAAAAGGGTCGGCGGGCACAGGGTTGGGGACCCCTGGTCTACAGTATATATTGAGACGGTATAATGTAATGCCCAGCTAATATTATGATGACTAGGATGGCTCCATAACCATCCCAACATCCCGAAACTTGCTCCATTCTGCTTCTTAATCATTTGTATTTTAAACACTAAAATGTAGCAGAAGTGACGTAATAATGGACGTCATTGATTGTGTTACAGCAGTTACGTGCACCAATCCGAACACACCTCCGCTGCCATAAGGACCGCCCATTTTATACCTAACAGACTAGCTTGGGACGAGACAGAAGCGTGAGACTTTTTGTAAGCACTGTACAAATCCTTTTTTCAAATTAATTATTAAACATTTGTTACTATAATTAACAGTTAATAATTAGTATCAAGCCAGAATCAACACAAAACACAGTGAACACTCCATACACCAGTGATACATTCTTTTTATTGAAACAGTTATTTACTCTATTATAATTAGCATAGAAAAATTTTATTTAATGTACCAATCATAATATTACCGTACATTCACGTACATTCGAGTGAAATTTTGTTTAAATTTTTTTATTATTTTGTTTACAATTTTTAAATTTTTTTTTACCTAGTTAGGCAAATTGTTGTGTATTATTTGTGTATTTCTTAGATAGATAGTTAGGGCAGTCACTCAAGTGGTCATTCCATAGATTAAGATCGGTCAAGCAGACCAAATTAGAATACATTAACAGTACCTTCACATATGAGAGTTTCAAACGGTGCGCTTTCTGATATTGAAAATTACCTTACACCCATTTTTCCACCTACCCCGCGCCCTTCAAACGAGAGTTTAGGATGTTAGAAGTAGGCGAGAGTTTAGGATGTTAGAAGTAGGCGAGAGTTTAGGATGTAGTGATCATCAAATTCTTAGGTTTAAGTTATTGATAGGAAACACTAAGGACAGTAACGTAATAGAAGTCCTTGATTTTCGTAGGGCTAATTTTGATAGTTTCGCGGATAGGATGAGAGTAGTGGACTGGGATAACTTATTTATGGGTAATGACACAAATTTGCATTGGGTGGCGTTTAAAGAAAGTTTTATGAATATTGAAAGGGAGTTTATTCCTTGTAGGCCCAAGCGCGCTAGAAATCATGGTAGGCCGAAGTGGTGGACTAGGGAAATAGGCGAGTTCATAAACGAGCGTAATAGAGCGTATAGACTTAATAAGCGCAATGGCACGGCAGCTAACTTTAATAGATATATCGAGCTTAGACGTCAGGTTAAAAGATCAGTTAGGAATGCCAAGCGTAATTTAGAGATACATATAGCTGAGGATAGTAAACATAATCCAAAAAAGTTTTTTGAATACGTTAGTAATCGTAAGCCGATAAAAGATAACATAGGCCCTCTAGTGGATGTTAATAGCGCTTTGGCTTCTGACGCTCAGGCGATGGAGGGTATTTTCAATAACTTTTTTTCCACAGTTTTTACCGTAGAAGACGTAAATAATGTCCCCGACGTGGACGATATCGTTCCATTTAGTAGCGAGACTATTTTGGATGAAATAACTGTTTACGAGGCTGAGGTTGCGCATTATATCGATAGGCTAAAAGTTAGCAAGGCTCCAGGCCCTGACGCTTTTTATCCCAGACATTTGAAAGATTTGAAAGACGTTATCGTAGGCCCTTTAACGAAGATTTTTAATCAGTCACTCGAAACGGGGATTATTCCTGAAGACTTCAAATTAGCTAATGTCACACCTATTTTTAAAAAAGGCGACCGCGCAGTAGCTGGCAATTATAGGCCCATTAGCTTAACGTCAATAGTCGGTAAACTTTTGGAATCCGTAGTTAGGGATCGTATCATCGATCACTTAGAAAGTAGAGATTTGATTAATAGTAGTCAGCATGGGTTTCTACGCCATAGATCTTGTTTAACTAATTTGTTAGAATTTTATAACGAAATAGTGCGCGAATACGATAGGCATAGAGCGGCTGACGTTATTTATTTAGATTTTAAAAAGGCGTTCGATACAGTTCCGCATAGGAGACTAATTGCGAAGGTCAAAGCGCACGGTATACGCGGTCAGGGAGCTAACTGGTTAGAAGAATGGCTTCGTGCTAGGAGACAGAGGGTCGTTGTTAATGGTAGTGAATCGAGGTGGTTAGATGTAGGTAGCGGTGTCCCACAGGGTTCAGTGTTAGGCCCATTGCTATTCGTAATTTACATTAACGACATAGATGTAGGACTGACTAGTAACGTGTCAAAATTCGCGGACGATACTAAAATAGGCAGTAAGGTTGTTAACGAGGACGATAGTAATAGGCTCCAAGACGATGTAAATAGGATTATGGAGTGGAGATAAGTGGCAGATGCAATTTAACGTAGACAAATGTAAAGTTTTGCATATAGGTTCTCGCAATAATAATTACACGTATACAATGGATAATAGAGAGTTGGCGAGCGTTGACGAGGAAGTAGATTTAGGCGTACGCGTATCTAAGGATTTAAAGGTTAGGAACCAGTTCCTGGAGTCTTGCGCAAAAGCTAATAGGATGTTAGGCTTCATAGCGTGTAATTTCGAATTTAAATCGAAGGATATTATATTCCCCCTTTACAAGTCCCTAGTCAGGCCTCATTTAGAATATGCCGCTCAGTTTTGGTGCCCGTACTTGCGTGAGGATATTGATAGGTTAGAAAGGGTTCAACGTCGTGCCACGAAAGTAATTCCGTCATTGCGCAACAAGCCTTATGAAGATAGGATTAAAGAGTTAGACCTGTATTCACTCGAAACTAGGAGATTAAGGGGGAGCTTATTGTAGTAATGCCAAGTTAAGAATATTAATTTTTGTTTAGTTAAGATTATAATGTTTAATATAAATTTACTAAAAATTGTGATGATTACGATAAAGCATGTTTGTTAGATTGTAAATTGTTTAAAATGGGAAGAGTTGGCAAATCCTGAATAGGCCCAGAGAGCGGACTACCCTCAAAACGGAGTCAGTCTTGAGGCAGGCGCGTTACGCGTAAGGTTGACGAAATGTAACGTAGAATTAATTAGTTGTGTGTCCCTCTCCGACCTAAATTATTATAATAGAAATTTCATACTCGCATACCCCTAACTTAATTAAACCATTTTCGAAATTAATAAAACGTTCACAAGTGTTAAAAAAGAGTGTTAATGACCCCCCCCCCTTCCCCCTTTATTAGGCTAACGGTTTTCTGCTAGCTCGGCTACCTACCACGCGTTATAAAGTATTGTGGAAATGAGTAAAGAGAAGTGCAATAAAGAGCAGAAATTAGAGTAAATAATGAAGTATAATAAATAATAAAAAACGTATTCACTACATCTGGTGGCGAGCGGTGGTCTTACATCATATTTTGTGAGGCTTACCCACGTGATTTAGTATTTTGATTAAAATTCTTCAAACCCGGTATATTAGCCAATAGCGTTAATGAATATTTTATTTCGATTTTTAAAATATCTAAATGCAAAGTTGATCCCGTTTGCAGGCAAATTTCGATTTTCATTCCTTAAAATTTCATTGTAAATATAAATTCAAGATGGCGCATCGCCTTCGCATCCTGATAGCGTCCCTGACAAACTTCGCGCCTAAAAATTTAATTTTTTTTTTCCTTTCTTTTCGTGGGAGTTCGTTGGATTCTGAAATGTTCCCTTTGTTCCATTTTGCATCGTCCAGTTCCGTTACTTTTCGCAGTCTAGTGACTCAAAAACTTATTTTAGTCGTTAGAGTCGGTAGAAAAACTTGTCCGACTAAATAGTGCGAGTCATTATTACGTTAAATTTCGTTCATTTGGGTCGGAGAGGATATAGTTTTGAAAATTATCGTGCTGCCTGAAGACTCAATTTTTCTTTTTTTTTCGTCTCTTCCACTGTATGCCTGTTTCAGCTTACCTTTTTACTTTTTGTTTAAACTTTTGGAATTAGAAAGTGATAATAATAATAATAAGAATAATGATTAATAATTAAATTTTACTGGATTTGTACGTAAGTCAAGTATGTTAGTTTAAATACAGTATGATACACATTTTATATGGTCCTTTCAAAATGTTTTAGCGAAAATTTGTACCGATTCAAAAACATTTCATGAACATGAGAAATTTTCTGGGTTTCATTAGCAGATTTTTGATTATATTTCGATTGCCTGTATATAATAATAGGATTATTTTGTTTATATAGATTTACGGGCTTTTTGCTTCGCTCGCTTCGCGCTATATAGGTTAAGTTACAGTTAATTGACAGTCGAAAGGTAATCTTAAACATATTAAATTTGTCAGATTATAAGTCGCCGTATAGGATTGTGTAAAATTTCAAAATAAGCAGAATTCGTTTAACTGAAATAGAGAAATGGTGGTGTGAAATTTTCTATAAGTTTTTTTTGGATTTTTTATATACTCATTAATTATATACTCATTAATTATATACTTACTTATTAACTTATACGTATTTATTAGTTATATATATATTATATATATTTATATACTCATAAACTTTGGTAGGTAAGCTGATTATCTATTTTTTTCTCCTCTCTGTTCCTTTCGTTCATTTCACGACAATTCCGACATATTTGGTAAAATGGCTATTGTATCGTACTAAAGAAAGATTTCTTGTAGGCCTATCGTAAAATATTGTTCGGAGATTAACCGTTACTACGGTATCTGTCTATTGAGTAGTAAATTCTTAGTTATTTAACAAAATTTTAATTGGTTTAACATAAATAACAGTGGGGAACAAATTTCAAATTTTTGTCTATTGAATTAGATTTGACAGTTACTTCTAGGTAATTTGGGTGCGCTGAGCACGAATGTTTACTCGGTTTTGCTCTATCAGGTCCTGATTTTGCTCAACACCCCTCCTCTTTCGTCGTATTCATAAAAAGGTTTTTTTCTCAATACTCGCTAAGTCTTTTTGCAGTTACACATTATGCAACTAGGTTTTTATCTAGGTATTTGTACCTATTGTTATGGTATTGTTGTATTATGTATATTTTTATATGTAACACCCTAAAAATATTTTTAATTTTGTCATTTTAACCCATTTAATATTAGTAAATTAAGCTAAAAATATCATAGAATTCTAAAATTTTCTCGAGCGTTCCTGTTCTCTGTAGAGTATTCTAGAGGGACAACTAAAATATATAAAAGCGACTCGTTTCCAGAGTTAATCAGTCAATTCAATCAGTCAGTCAGTCAGTCAGTTGAGTTAGTTAATTAAGTTTGGGCATTAACATAATTTTGAATTGGCATATGATTTAGTGAGTAATTTTGTCATCGTGATTTAATATAGTTGATTTAATTAGACGTAATTTATATTGTACCTACTCATCCGTGTTTCTAGTTTAATTTCATAGATTGTAAGTACCTATTTCATAATAAGTACCTATTTAAACTAATTTTTGTGTTTATATTTCAGATTTTCTTAAATTTATATGAATTAAGGGCTTTAAATACCTTTACAAATTGGCAGAACAATCAAGCAATATGTCATCAAGCACTAGAAAGTTCAAATGCAAAAACAACCCTGATTCCTTCTGTTATATATGTGGAAATTTTACACTTCCACATCAACGAGCAAATATAACTGACTTCGTAAAAAGAGCTTACTTAGCTTATTTTGGCATAAAACTGGGGGACCAAGATAAATCGTGGCTCCACATAAAGCCTGCACTATATGCATTGAAAGACTGCGACATTGGACGAAGGGTTCGGATTCAAAAATACCTTTTGGAGTTCCGATGGTAAGTTTATGATTTCATAAAACTACGTAATTTAATCACTAGTATACTGTAACTTACCTAAATGTAATTGTAACTTAGGTACATAAACAAAAATTTACAGAAAATGTTTATAAGAATCTCAAATATTGCATAAGGTTGAAACACATAGAAATGTTAAATGTTTGGGTGATAACTTTTGATAAAATTCATAAAAACAAGTCTCTCGTCGCTTTTGTTAACGCTTTACAATTTTTTTTCCATATCAGGTGTGGCGAGAGCCTACTAACCACGAGACCGATTGCTACCTTTGCTTTGTCAAGACTTCGGGCTTCACTAAGAAAAATAAACATTGTATCGAGTACCCAAATTTCGACACCGCGATACGACCTGTGCTACATTCAAATGAGATCCCCATTCCAAAATTTAAGGGTCTGCCAACTCAAGAATTAGTTGAAGATGTTCCTGAAAATATTGTTATGCACTTTGAGGAGTCAGACACCGATTTTGACCCCAGCGTATTTGAAAGTCAAAACGATCCGCAAAAGTTTAACCAGGCCGAGTTGAATGATCTTGTAAGGGATCTAAATTTGCCAAAAAAGGCTGCGGAAATTTTAGCTTCAAGACTTAAAGAGAAAAACTTGCTTACTTCAAACACATACATTTCATTTTACAGAAAAAGAGAAGAAGAACTTGTTAAATATTTTAGAACAGAGGATAGTTTAGTATATTGCTGCGACATAGTTGGTTTGTTAAAGAAGATGGGGGTTGAGTCTTACGATGCAAATGATTGGCGCTTGTTTTTAGACAGTTCGAAAAGAAGTCTTAAGTGTGTGTTGTTGCATAATGGCAATCTATACGGCTCGATACCGATTGGGCACTCAACAAAATTAAAAGAAAAGTATGAACATATAGAAAAGGTTTTAAATCTTATCAAATATAGGGAGCACGAGTGGATCATATGTGTTGACTTAAAAATGGTTAATTTTCTGCTAGGACAACAAGGAGGGTATACTAAATATCCCTGCTTCCTTTGCTTATGGGACAGCAGAGCCAAGGAAGAACATTATTTCAAACAAATCTGGCCAGCACGAACATCACTTACTGTCGGAGAAAAAAACGTAATTAATCCACCTTTAGTGAGCAGAGATAAAATCATATTTCCTCCTCTGCATATAAAACTAGGCCTCATTAAACAATATGTAAAAGCTTTAGATACGAACGGCGAGTGTTTCAAATACATAACTTCAAAATTTCCAAGTTTAAGTTATGAAAAAATCAAGGCGGGAATTTTCGACGGTCCACAAATAAGAACAATGATTAAAGACAGCAATTTTCCTAATGTCATGAATGAACGCGAAAAAAATGGCTGGTTCTCATTCGTGGACTTGATAGAAAACTTTTTAGGCAATTATAGGGCAGATAACTACGAAGAAATCGTAAAAAAACTTTTAAGGGACTACAAAGAGTTAGGTTGCAATATGAGCATAAAAATGCATTTTTTGAATAGCCATCTTGACCAATTTCCAAGTAATTTAGGTGATGTAAGTGACGAACAAGGGGAGAGATTCCACCAAGATATCAAAATTATGGAGGAACGGTACCAAGGCCGCTGGGATTCCCACATGATGGCTGATTACTGCTGGTGCTTGAAAAGAGACCTGCCATCAACAAGCAAATATGCTAGAAAGTCTTACAAAAGAAAATTTTTGCCACAGTGAAAGCTTCATATCTGTTTGTTTTTTTATTTTAAGTCATTTCTATCGTTATAATGTAATTTTACTGTAGTTTGAACTGCTTGTATTCATGAAACTTGAAAAAAAAATTTAACACATGACTTAATTTTTTAGTCCTAATTTGAAAAATCTGGAAAATGGCACATAGGCTGTCGACAAGAATCAGGACCTGATAGAGCCAAACCGAGTTGAAATTCGTATTCAGCGCACCCAAATTACCTAGAATCAAGTGTCAGATATCATTCAATAAAATACGTGTTGCCCAGTGTAATCATAGGATTTTCTTTAATAAGCACAAATGTTATGACTAAATTCTAAATTGTGCTTTCCGCGCATAACATTGAATTTATTAATTATAGGTCTAAAAGTGCGCAGTAAATTTTATTTTTATTTTGGGACCTATGTGAGTTACGTATACATATTTTACTAAATCTGATATTATAATTTTTTTTTTAATTACAGAAATTTGTGTAGAAAATTCTTTTCATATATTTTCTTTACGTTTTATAAATTCATTCAATAATCAATTTATTTTATAGGTAGGCCGATTTTTATTTTTCTTTCCAGTTCAATGACAATGGTAAAATTTTTAGTTCAAATTTAGATTGTATTCTAAAAAGGATGTTTTAATTTGATATTTTAATTTGGGTATTAGAAATGAAAAATGTCTTTTTTTTTAGTTCGAGCGTTTGCATGGAAAATATTACGAAATTAGTTAGGATATAATGCAAGTTTCATTCGGTTAGGGATATTTGTATAGAGGTTCGCTTACAAACAAAGCGACCGCTCTTAATTATGCAATGTGTTGTTTTTGTTTACAGTGGATTGTGTATTTGTGAGTGCATATTATCTATTCTTATTTAGTATAATTATGCAAATTTTTAGTTTCACTTGGAAACGATAAATTACTGAGATTTTTGTGATTTGCAAACCATACTGGGGTTTCTGTTGAAGGAGAGAGTTGTATCTCAGATGTAATTTGCTAATTGCGAGTTCATTCGTATGAAATTTACGTTTCAGTTGGAATTACTGTATTAAAATAATTTTTGGTAGTAATATTTAATTTTTTTTACTTTTTAATAACTGTTTAGAAAATTATTATTGTTTACCTTCAGTCGGAGTTAACTAATGCATTTGAAACATTGACTCAAGTGTACACTCGGAAATGGAGCCTTCTAGATAGCCAGTAACGTTTTTGTGGCGTCTTGTGTGCTCCTCCTCAAAGCAAGAGGGTTCATGATTGTCAGAGAATGGATGACATGAAGTTTCTGGGGTTCATTTTTGTCTTTGTATTTAGTATTGAGGTGATTTCTGACGATAGTTTGAACAATATAATTCTTAAATTATACTAACAGTTACTATGTATGGCGCTTTTATATTTATACTGTACAATTTTGTTTAGCGTTTTATGACTTTTTTTTATCTTCTCTGCTGTAACTGCCATAAGTGACCTTATTGGTAGCTAGATTTGATTAAATTTTTGCGAAATTTTGAGATGTGTATTTTTTTTTCTTTCCGTGAATTTGGCTAGAGCAATGTGTAGTTAGTATTTCGAAGTGAACTGTCGAGAAAATTCGATAAATTAAATATGAAATGATAAGCAGTGCAGAAACACGTTTCGAATAAACTTTTTTTTTTCAAAATTTCAAAGGCTCGGTTTGGGAGTCAACCAAGTTGAATCCGAGTTCCATCAAGTGAGTTTAGTCGACCGGATAGGTGATCGCAGGGACTTGGCGCAGGATGGTTTCGGAAGAGAAGAGAGGAACCGAATGCGCATGCAGTTGGCGCAGGACAGTTTCGGAAGAGAAGAGAAATTTACGTGTGCAGGGTCTTGGCACACGAAAGTTTCGATCGAAGATGGTCTACTGGTATTTTTCGGGCAGTAGCTGGTCACGCTGCTCGAATGCTTCGCTAAATATGTGTCGCAGCACGCGGTAGACAAGCCACGCGAGCTTGAACGGGTGCCTACGACTGTACTGTCCATACAGACATACAGTAGGTTCGTTGGGAAACGGCCTACGGCGGAGTCATCGTTTGATTGTTGCCAGTAGAAGAGTCTTTCAGCTGGACGTAGGAAGAGCAGCGTTCACCGACAAAAGTGGAGATGAGACAAGGCGAGTTTCTTCATCGACTTCTAGAATTGCAAATTCCGTCCAATTCCAGCGCGTGGTCCCGCTTTCAGATATCTCCCCCCCTGATCCTTTTAGAATTGGACGTCTCTTGTTTTTTTTTTCGCCATTGGAGAGAGAGCGGAACCATTATAGCGTGCTGCCCTGTTGCATGTTGATTGATGCAATCCCTTGCATTCTAGCGAAGTGAGCAGGAGAGCTGCGATTGAAATTGAAATCCGTTGTCAGCGTGCGGAGTGTCATCTAAACAACGTCCAGCAAATTGATGTACTGAGTATTATGTAATAAAATTAAAAGTGAAAGGGTCCGATTATTGCCCATATTTGTTGTGTTTTTCGTGAAATAGTATGTGCGCTCTTGGTCAGTATTTTATGTAAACTTTTTCTTATTTTTTTTCTATGTTGCCCTGATAGTAACTGTATAACTATACAAATAATTGTTTCAAATGTAAAGCGATCGTTGATGAGGAATCGCGGGAATAGATTGTGAACTTGAGATTTGTGTAGCCACTGTAAGAAAATTTTCTGTTATTTTTTTTGGCATGTATAGATTAGTTACAGGTTGTAATTTAATTATTAGAGTGAAATGTTATTTTATGCAAATGTGAAAATTATAAAGTTTTCGGTTTTTATAATATGATACAATATATGTGTGGAATTTGTCAAATCTATTATTTCTTGTCTATTTCTAAACTTTGAATTTGTTAAAGAAAAAAAAAAAAAAAAAAAAAATTGCAAAATATATAAATTTGTTGAATAAAATTATGAAATTTGTTAAACGATATTAATAAGTTTTCTAATGAAAAACTTATTTTCAAGGGGGTGATGCGAGTGTAGTAATGCCAAGTTAAGAATATTAATTTTTGTTTAGTTAAGATTATAATGTTTAATATAAATTTACTAAAAATTGTGATGATTACGATAAAGCATGTTTGTTAGATTGTAAATTGTTTAAAATGGGAAGAGTTGGCAAATCCTGAATAGGCCCAGAGAGCGGACTACCCTCAAAACGGAGTCAGTCTTGAGGCAGGCGCGTTACGCGTAAGGTTGACGAAATGTAACGTAGAATTAATTAGTTGTGTGTGTCCCTCTCCGACCTAAATTATTATAATAGAAATTTCATACTCGCATACCCCTAACTTAATTAAACCATTTTCGAAATTAATAAAACGTTCACAAGTGTTAAAAAAGAGTGTTAATGAACCCCCCCTTCCCCCTTTATTAGGCTAACGGTTTTCTGCTAGCTCGGCTACCTACCACGCGTTATAAAGTATTGTGGAAATGAGTAAAGAGAAGTGCAATAAAGAGCAGAAATTAGAGTAAATGACATCGATAATGTAAATTTTGACAAATTGTTCACTTTCGATAATAATAATACTCGTAATAACGGATTTAAGTTGCGTGGCAGACGTTTCATTACTAATATCGCTAAAAACTTCTTTACGTTTAAAGTAATTGATAAATGGAATAATCTTCCCGCGCCCATCGTGAACTCTACCAGCGTTAATGTGTTTAAGAACCGTGTTGACAGACATTTTAAAAATATTAACGCTGTTTAAAATAAAAAAAAACAATTAGCAACAGGAGCTCTGGGGTGGTGGTCGAGGATGAGTCTGTTGACAATTAATGCCAGCTTGTGACAATGTGACATGCCAGCCTGTGATGCCAGCAATAAAATTATAAAAAAAAAAAAAAAAAATTAGACTAACACGAACGTAGATGTAGCTCGTAGCGTAAACTAACTCACTTTTTGTTTAACTTTACCTACTTTTTTTTTCTTTTTCTTATCCTCTCCTTACTTTGCATGTCTGTAACTCTCTTTCCTTGCATGTTTGTAGTTTGCATGGTATGACAGTGAGTTAAGACTGTGTTTACATGGTTTGTAAGCGTTCTTATTTTACTTCTTTTCATCTTTCACCCCTCTCCTATTCTCTTCGACTATTTTTCTGACTTGTCGGCAGTGGCCGGCGGATGATGATGGCGAGTCTTTTTTCTCTTTTTCTGAATGAATGTTAACCCACGAGTGATAGGTGTTCCTCCTTACTTAACCCCTTATTCTCTTCTCTTCTCTTAACCCCCTACTTTTTCCTTTCTCTCGGGCTAACCTTAGAGTGGATCTTAGGGTCTTTGTTAGCCTTAGCTTCTGTAGATCTGTAGATTTCCAAACATGCAAACTTCAGATCATGCACAAGTCAACATGTCTCAAACCGCTTCCCCAGCATACATTAACTTAGGTAGACTTGTAAACCTTCCCACACTGTCCTAATTTTTAAAGGAACCACAGATAATAACTTTGTTGAACCGCGCGTAAGACCTTGGATTGAGTCTCTATAACAGCATTTCTTAAGCGAAAACATCACAGATAATGACCAGTGGTGGGCACCGTTAACCAAAAAGTTAACTTCGATAACGATAATCCGTTAACCCCAATTTTTAACTCCGATAACGATAATCCGATAATTTTACTACAAAGTTAACGGAAGTTAACGATAATCCGTTAACGATAACTATTTTTTTACTAACATTTAAAAAAATCAAGGAAAAAAGCTTTAAAACCCATAGAAAATGTTTATTTATGCAAAATCCAACAATAAATAGGTATTTAACTGTATTTTTATCGTTTTGCAACTTTTTTGCTTAATAACTTTTTTTTTATTTTTAATAAAAAATGTACTGATTACATGTTTTGAAACCCGTTACCCTTGTAACCATTAACTAAATTTTAATTTACCAGAGAATTATTATGGCGGGAACTGAAAGGTAAAATTAAATTTTAGGCACATTTATTAAAGACTATGACACAGTTAACGTGTTAACGGACTTTAACAGACTAAATATCGAGTTATCGGAAGTTAACTGGTCCGATAACGATAAATGGAAATTAACTTCCGTTAATAGTCCGTTAAAAAAAGTTAATTTCGTTAATTAACTGTTATCGGATTAACGCTTTAGTGCCCATCACTGATAATGACATAAAGATTAAGGAAGCTAAAAGGTTTACTGACCCTAAAGAGTGGAATGTCCATGATACAGTTACATACGTCCCATGCATTAGCGAAGCTACAACTTGGGACATTTTTAAAAAACACTTATTAGAATTTTTCAAAGAAATAACACTCGCACAACCTTTGGCCACGTTAGAAGCTGTCTTCCAAGCTAAATGGAAGAAAGAAGAAAATGAAGATTTAAATAATTTTATTACACGAACACAAACTCGTAGGAGAAGTCCTCCGAGCCGCAAAAAATGCATGCGACATTTACATTCACTTCAAAGCAAAGAAACCTAATAGTAATAGCATCCATTTACCAAAACCTACCCGTAGCACCTAAAATGAAATTTCAAGAATGTCTAAATATTGACAAACCAGGAAGTGTAGCCATAAATAAAACAAGGGAACATTACCCACATTTAGCAAGCCAAAACTACCGGAAGGGTAGAGAAACCCCCATACACTACATTCAGCACAGCAGCAGCAAAAGTAACAACAACAACAACCCTATAACTCTAAGTCGATGCAGGGAACACCACTTCAGAAACAAGCTCCACAAACCCAGAATGCACGCCCTCCTCCTCAGTGTTTTAATTGCGATAGTTTTGGGCACATGATGAGTCAGTGCAATTATCCCCCTTATTGCTCCCACTGTCATGAACATGGTCATTGCCGTGGCGACCGACAAAAGTGTACTGACAAAGCCCCTGTAGGCAAAGGTGGGCAGTTGCGCCGCAAAAAGTTGCGGCGCAACTTGCGGCGCAACATTTTTGGTTGCGCTTGCGCTTGCGGCGCAACTTTTTGAAAAGGGTTGCGCTTGCGCGTGCGGCGCAACTATTTCAGCAGAGTTGCGGTTGCGGTTGCGGCGCTACAAAAATTGTTGCGCGTGCCCACCACTCAGATATACGTTAAATGCAAAGGTGGGCAGTTGCGCCGCAAAAAGTTGCGGCGCAACTTGCGGCGCAACATTTTTGGTTGCGCTTGCGCTTGCGGCGCAACTTTTTGAAAAGGGTTGCGCTTGCGCGTGCGGCGCAACTATTTCAGCAGAGTTGCGGTTGCGGTTGCGGCGCTACAAAAATTGTTGCGCGTGCCCACCACTGCCTGTAGGGTACAGGCCCCACTTCCAGAGATGAGATCACCAACGTTCCCAAAAGCCCTCCAATTCGCAGAAACCAGTTAGTTCCCAGCCTCAGCAGAACCACTCACCAAGCAGATCACGACCACAAGGTCAACCACACTATTACCCAATGTCCAGACCCCAATATAATCAGCAAGGTCGGATGGTTCGGTACGTAGAAGTACTCGTTGAAGAATCAGTTTCCCCAGAGTACACTTTCCAAGAAGACCCTCCAGTGTATGGTGATCATGTAGCATATGACTCACGTCCTCCCATAGAAGTCAATTCAAGTTCTTTTTTAGATCCCACTTCGGAGGCAGCAGTTCAGCCTCCGCCCTCCTAAATAGCAGTAATAAACCCAAATACACACATGAACTACCCATCAGGATAATAGGTACGAACCTACTAGATTTAATAATAAATTGCAGCACAGATAACCGAGATTTAACCGCTCTCCTAGATACAGGAGCACATGCGACATTAATTAAGAAACAATGTGCAGATGAGTTACTAGAGAGTACAGATTATAAATATGAAATTAAAGCACCTTCCTGCCAACTCAGAGGAGTTACAGACACACCCAAACCTATATATGGAGAAATCGAATTATATTTAGAAGTTGATAACGCGGTATATCCCGCAAAATGTTGTATTGTGGACGCAGTCGCCACCTTTCAGACAGATATCTTACTAGGTATGGATTTCTTCAACCGGAATCAATTCAAAATTTACCCAGCCGGAAAATTAGTTAAGTGTAGAAATAAGACACACCCTCTCCATGAGAATAATAGATAGCGTAATGCTAACAGAATCAGTTCCGTTCGGATTTCCGCAAGAAATAGGAAACCCACTCCAGTTCATAGCAGTTCAAGTCAGTCGGTTGCATCCAGAGGGACAACCGCCCCATAAATAAGTCCACAGAGTAATCAGTTCCAGTTGTTGAATCCAATAGGATCAACACAGTCAGTTTCCAGTCAGTCAGTTTCCAGTCAGTGAGCTTCCAGTCAGTCAGTTTCTAGTCAGTCAGTTTCAGTGCAGCCACTTTCAATGCAGCCAGTTTTACTGCAGCCATTTTCAGTTCAGCCAGTTTCTATTCAGCCAGTTTCAGTTAACTCAGCAGTTGAGATTCGAAATCCCACTGAAACGATTTTTCAGCTAATAAGGCAAATTTTAATCACAGAACCAGAGTGAGATCCACAATTTTTCATATGCTCTACAGAGAGCATATAACAGTAGCACCTTATGAGAAGATTTGTTTCCTAGAACAGTAGTAAACGGTCAAGGAAAACTAGTAGAGTCAGATCGTACTCTTATTACAGAGAAAAGTAATTTTAAGATAGATGTTCTTATTGCTCAAGTCAGAATTCAGCTATCCTGTTCTTTGTTTAAACAAAGGAAAAAGCCCTATTGAATTAACTTCAAATCAGAGAATATGAACTGTTTCCACAGTAGAAATAAATTCAGATTTCCCCACCAGTGCCATAAATCGTTTTTCCAGTTCCTTAGAGTTAAACACTTCAGCATTAAAAGAAGAATATAAGAAATGTCTGGAGCACTCCCTTCAGGAGTCACCAGCCTTACAGGATCCCAAACTGCTGGAATCACTTCTCGATTTCCTGAAAAGAAATAGATATGTGATTGCCCTAAAAGGAGATCCTATGGGCCGAACTAATTTGGTCCCTTTCGAAATCAAGCTGGAACCCAATTCCAAACCCATCTTCATTCCTCCCTTTTGGGTTCCAAATTCCCAATTAGTAACTACTGAAGAACACATTAAGGACATGTTGGAGCAGGATGTCATTCAGCCTTCCGCTAGTCCCTGGTCCGCGCCTATGATTCTTGTTTCCAAGACGGACGAAACATCTCGAACTTGTATATATTTTAGACGCCTAAACCACATTACCATCCCAGACCTACATCCAAGTAAATTAGATAGAAACACTCCCTGTGTTCGACTACGAATGTCTGCAATACTTCCAACAACAGGACCAACACACCCAGAACCTTCGGGCTTGCCTGGAACAAAAGGAACCATCGAAGGTAAAAGAACAGTACAACCTAAAAGATGGGCTCATACATTTTAGGAACGAAGATGGAAACGACCTCGTGGAAATACCAAAGGATCTCGTAGATATAGCCATTGGACTTTGTCACGACTCACCTTTGTATGGCCACATGGGGCCGGATCACACCATCATTACTGTTTTGGAGCGATACCATTTTCCAGAAATGAACAAAAAGGTACATGAATACATCGCTGAATGCCCGTCTTGTTTAAAACATAAAGGCAATCTACCTTCACAGCTCCCATGCATAAATATCCAGTATGCCAAAGGCCTTCGCAAAGACATGGAATGAACATACTAGGACCGTTCCCCAAAACATCTAAGGGAAACCAGTACATCATTGTGTTTACGGATCACTTCTCGCGTTACAGCGAAGTAGTTGCCATTCCAAACCAGACCTCGGAAATTGTGGCAAGAGCCCTAGTGGAACGCGTCATCCAAAACAATACTACTCCTTCCATCCTAATTTCGGATAACGCCCTTAGTTTCACTTCCAAACTTTTCGAGTCACTCTGTAACATGTGTAAAATTAAAACACACACATTGTGGCATACCATCCGCAGGCAAACGGCTTAGTGGAAAGACACAATCGGAAGATCTTAGAAGCCCTTCCCCATATTGTCGATGCATCCTCCCGTACATGGGATGATTCCCTCCCCATGGTGCAAACAGCCACCAACAACGGCTATAACTTGTCCATCCGGGACACCCCTCATTTCGTTCTATATCACTACGACAAAGGGCTACCTTTTGATTTGCCTGACCAAATCGACCCGGCAATTCTAACACTTTCCGAGATGGCAGAAGCAAATCAGCAACTAGTTGAACGATCTTTCAAATTTTTTACATAATCCGTTATGCTCTTGATCAACGAAACAAACAGATGGAGCAAGAGAAACATAGGCGTCATCCCCGTCAACGAACTATAATTGTCGGTATGCGATGTTATCTGAAGACCGTGAAACTGCCAGGTGCTCATCGCAAATTATACCCAAAATGGGATGGCCCATATAGGATTATGAAAAACCTCTGAAGGAACTGTTACGAAATCGTCGCCCTCCGAGACCATTCCAAACTAAAGATCATTCACGCTGATAATTTGAACATAGCTACCGAACAACACCTTCCCGAAAAACATCTGCCAACATCCGAGCCGCCTATCCTTCAAAAGATCAAGGTATTAACAAATCCAGCAGGGACCACAAAACCGATGTGGTCACCGCAGAAACCACTACCCGTGGCGAAAATTGGTACCTCGTAATACTACCAGTACTCGAGCCAATTTCTAAACAAGAAGAGGTCCCAAAACCGAGAGTCCCATCGGAATCAGACCCTGGAGAAACCCCTTCTAGAGGATCACTCAGTGGAACTCCACCATCTCCCTCAACTCCACCATCTCCTCCGTCACCACCCTCACCGACTGATGATCGACGCACGGACCCTACATAACGGCTGCAAATGCACCAACCACGTGAACTAGAACCCTCACGAAAAAAACGAACACACTCGGAATCCGAGCTTAATGTTTGACCCCCATTACCATCTAAGCGAGGCCGACCACTCTGCACATAAACACAAACATCTACACGACCACAAACATCTACACAACCACCAACAGCTCCGTATAATTAAAACGTAGATGTGAATAAGATGGTTCCCCTTATAATGTTGCGATTGCAATTAACAATTCATACCCCTTTCTGTCTGAAGATAAATTCAAACCTACTATAAAAATCTTGAATTCCGCCATGAAACCGGTGACCATCCTACCCGGACTTCATGCCCCTAAATTGAATGAACATTTGAGTCGTTTTTAATATTTTATTAGATGATAACCAGAATAACCTTTTACAAAAACTGTAACTAGTAACAATTATTTACCATTTACCAACATCTGCCCTCAGTATTATCATTGTGTGTGCTATTATCCTCGGTATATTTGTAGTGAAAAGATTATTCTCGCAATGGCAAAGAAAACATTGTACTATGTCAAACTATTTATGCACGGCCAAGAGTGCGCCCTCATACCGCCTGAACTAGACTTAACCACCCGACTTAAGTTGTTGTACATAAATCTGCATTATAAAAAAACCATTAGTTATCATCTAGTTAGAATTAGTTAGGATGTCATATTATTGTGTTAATATCATTCTAAAGGGGAGAGCCTTGTAAAAATGAACAATGAATAATTCCTACATTCATATAATTCTTATATTCATTCATATAATTCTTATGTAATCCTTATATTCTTATGTATATTTATATTCATATATTCATTTTTACATATAGAGTCCAGACTCGCATAACACGAGTTTGGATAAATTTTTTGATTTGTTTTCTATTTTACTTCGGCTGAATAATTGGTGAATTATTTCTTTTTAAAGTACTTAATAATTTTTTTAGATTTAGCTTAATAAACGTAATCGTGTTAAATTCTGCAAAGTTCATTTCCTGTATACATTCTCTCTTCGTTGTAAAAGAGGAAGTCATGTCCTGCTTAACGTTTAATTTTTAATCTTAAGCATTTAGTTTTTGCACAAGTACGTGTTTGATTGTAATTCGTGATGGAAGGCATATTTCAATTTCCGTTTTTAATTAACCCTGCAGATCATGATAACATCCGATCTGTCAATATGCGGTTTAAAATAAAAATATGGCTTCCTCTTGCTTAGCAGTCTAGACATTGCTACAGCTAAAATATTATTTTGTCTTTAATATTTTGCAAAATAAATCAGCCTATTGAGAATTAAAAAAAAAGTGATCAGCATTAAAAAAAATGATGTCATGAAAACTTTCAGTATATAAACCTGTAAAATTTCTCCAATGTTCATTCTGATTTGGCTGATCTAACTTCAGAGAATTTAGTAAACATCACAGAATCCTCCGATCCATTACAAGAAGAAATCGCAGAGTAGTTTAAGAGCAACTTCTGCAATTCCCTATACGGTACCAGATACTCCAGAGTAACAAATACGTTGCTGCCACCTAACCAGAACCCCAGTCAACTTCGAACCGCCCAAGGCCATAGACGAAGGGGTTAACATATATACGTAGAGACCGACCAGAAATTCCTTTCGTCGCCGTTCTCATACGGCTTGTGGAAGTAAACAAAGCAATAAAACCCATGTGGACAAGAACGCCATTCGATCTCAGCTGGCCTAGTCTTTCAAACACCAGTCCGATCATACCAATTTCGTTCATTCATGTATTTTACTTATTTGTATAATGACTTATTGCTGTGAATCCAATTTTGTACCTTATTATCTATTTGTTGTTTACTTACTTACTCATTATTGTAGTGTACAGTACTGTATATCTCATTACCTGAATTATTGCTGCTAGTCATTAATACAGCGTTTAACTCTCATACTGTATGAAACCATTCTATATTGCCAAGAAATAATTTTATTCAATATTGCACAATACCTTATAAACAATTGTTAATCACTGTGAACAAATAATTAGTTTATTTTTCTCATTAAACCAAAACTACAAAGCTATTTCTATCTCCTTTATTAAATATTGTGTATTTGGTAGTAGGCCAAATTGGTGACCTCGACTATTTTTCATTATTTATTATAGTGAACTGACACGTAAGCCAATATATATATATATATATATATATATATATATATATATATATATATATTATATATATATATATATATATAATATATAATATATATAAATAATTTTGCAAAAAGAAAGTCAAAAAACCATGTGATTATCGGACCTTTGAAAAACGAGAAGAGTGCTTTATCTGATGATCTAACAGAAGTATCTGAAATATTAAGAGCTGAGAACGAATCATCTTTCATTATCCCCAAAATTAACAAACTGATATGCGATAGAAACGCGTTCTTTGAAGAAGAATTACAAGGGGAAAGTATAACGGACTTCGACTTTACGACAGATGATATTACACAAGCTATAGGAAACTAAAAACACACTCAGCGGCAGGGCCGGATAAATGGAATGCCAAACTGATCAAAAACTCCAAGTATGTATCGCTGAGCCGCGTACTGGATATGGAGACGGTCACTAGACACGGTAAAAATACTGGGCATTCTGAAGAGCACGAACGTAGTCCCAATATATAAAGGAGGTGATCGATCTGAGGCCAAAAACTATAGGCCAGTGTCGCTTACATCTCTCACTAAAATATTTGAAAGAATAGTTAGACAGAAAATCTATAACGTTTTGGAAACTCAGAAAAATTCAGTGATAACCAACATGGGTTTCGGTCAGGCAGATCATGCTTATCACAACTAATGGAACACTACAACAACGCTATTGATGCACTTGAAAGTAATGAAAACTATGATGTAATATACACAGACTTTGCCAAAGCGTTCGACAAGTGTCACCATGGAATCATAATGCATAAACTGAAATATATGGGAATAACAGGAAAAGTAGGGGAATGGATATATACTGTAATTTCCTTAGTGAGCGGCGGCAAGTCGTTACAGTACAAGGAGCATCTTCATCAGAATCAGTTGTCCTCAGCTCAGTACCACAAGGAACAGTATTAACTCCACTACTCTTCATAATCATGCTAGCTGACATAGAAGAGGACGTTACCAGAGACTTCACAGTAACATCCTTTGCTGATGAAACAAAGATCAGTAGAAAAATAAGAAACGCAGAAGATATAGGATCTCAACAAAACAAACCGACATGAACAGAATCTACAAGTGGACGGAAGAGAACACTATGAAGTTTAACACTGAGAAATTTCAGCTGTTCCGGTACGGAAAAAGAGAAGACCTAAAATCCATGGAATATTACTGTATACTCCAAATGGACAGGAAATTCAGAGAAATTCCAAAGCAAAAGATTTAGGGGTTTTAATGACTGATGATGCGAAATCTGAAACACAAAATAAGATAGCAGTAAACAGAGCAAAGCGAATAACTGGGCACATATTGAGAACCTTTAAACGAAGGGATAGGAATGCAATGATTCCTCTACTGAAAACACTGACCATACCCAAATTGGAATACTGCTCGGTCCTAACAACCCCATATAAAAAAGAAGACATTAAACAACTAGAAGGGATTCAGAGAAGCTTCACAGCCAAGTTCAATGGGTGCAAAGAACTAAATTACTGGGAAAGGTTACGCGAACTAAACCTATATTCACTGGAAAGGAGAAGAGAGACACACACCATTATTTACACTCGGAAAATAATGGAGAAACTAGTCCCTAATCTTATTCTGAACCCTGTAACTTCCAAAACAACGGTGGAAGGTAGAAAAGGAAAAGTGTGTCGTGTTCCCAAATTAAAGGCGGGACAAGGAACATCCTTAATCTTGAAAGAAAATACTTTTGTTGTGAGAGGACCAAAACTGTTTAATCAGCTGCCCAAAGACCTAAGGAACAAGACTGGCGTTTCAGTGGACATCTTGAAAGGAAGATTAGACGCCTGGCTCAGAACAATCCCCGATGAGCCGGGCGCACCTGGCTATCTGGCTATGTGAGGTGGAGAGTACAAGAAACCAACTCACTACTTCACCAGGCCAACTCGAAAGGAGGGGCGACAAGCTTGACTTTCGTGAAATGAGGAATCATCGCGCGGAACCTTTGAAAGTTTGAAAGGTTGAAAGGTGTATGTATATATATATATATATATATATATATATATAGCGGGCAGACAAAGAAATTCCTTTCCCCGCCATTCTCAGACATCATGGAATCAAAACAAAGGCTATACACGTGGTCATGAAACAGGCCCACACAGGAAACACAGATTTTGTGGTATTTCCCGAAGCGACCACCAGAGGACGTCATCAAGGCCTATAAAATGTAGATTCTTCCCCAAATCATTCTCACTTCTCACTTGCCATTTTCTCGTTTTGGTCGTCACGTCTCACTATCAGCACCATCGTCAGTAGCACTACTCGTCATTCGCCGGAGAGCGGCCAGCTGTTCCTTCAAGGCTCCGGTCGAGCCTACACGAAGTCTACCATCAAGTAAAGCTCTCTACAATCTCACTCCGCTCGTTACTTTCTCCTCGTGAATCTACTCTCTCCAAGTAGCGCCGTTTCGATCTCAGCCGGCCTCAGTCCCAAGTCATACTTCAACTATACAAGAACAAAGCAGCACTTGAGGCGACTCTACAATTTCATCGTGCAAGAAAGAACATCACTGCTGTCGGCGTTCCATTGGCCTCTTACCGCTGTCAACTTTCATCCTCTCGCTGGCAAGACCAACCTGACCACAGAAGCACCCTTTGAAGCCCAGGTCCACTTTACTCTCCACTCATCCTTCACCATACTTCGGTCGGTGGCCGTTCAACAAGTATCTCAACAGGCCCTCTACAGTCTCCAAGGTCAACTACGGCCCAACGCAATACGATCAACCTTCAAGTAGGTCTTCAATCTCCAGAGTATTTCATCATTTCGGTAAGCCTACCTTTGCCTTCGTGTTAAGCAATTCTCGCGAAGCCTACAGAGTGTAATCGCAGCGTCTCGTTTAGGAAATATCCAAAAAGTGTATGCAAGCAACCGGAAAACTAACTCTCTCATTAAGACTGCAGTAGGCCTATTCAAGGTTGTACCAATACTGTAGATGTATCACCCTGTTATTGTGATCATTCGTATAATTTACTTATTGTGCATCTCATTGTTTATGTGATCTTTTACGCATTTCATTCTTAACGACCTAGTCCATTTACTGTACCAACCGTACGGGCATTATTTCCATTATTTCTGTTATCAATAGGCTTCATTATTTATTTCTGTGTTCACTCAGCATATCATTAGCCTACCTAAATTAGTGTTTATCATCATTGCACTTATTTAACAATTAGACTGTATAACCATTTCTTATTGCTAATACTCAGTCAGTCATCTTTAGCATAATATAAATGCCGTTATATAATTGTTAATCATAATAAATACCTTTATTGAAATGTTAATCGCTGTGAACAAATAAATGATTTATTTCCTAATTAAACACAAAACAACAAGGTAATTTCTCTCTCCTTCTTAAATATTGTTTATTTGAGTAGTAGAACCACATTGGTGACCCTAATTTCATATCATTTTATTCAGTAATTATAGTAAGCCTATCAAATCGGTGATCCATAGGCAACTATATATATATATATATATATATATACTGTACATATGGGGAATGAGAAAAGGTTGATTAATTAATTACTGGTTACAAATTAACCAAGAGACAAAATTGTTCCTGCAAACGACACGAATTTGTATGTGTAAATATGAAAATGAAATGAAAATGGTAGAAAGAAAGAATGAAATAATTTTAAGATCGATTTCATATTACGCGAACATTAAATTACTTTTTAAATTTATCACTATATAAATATATAAAAATTAAACTGGGCAACACGTATTTTAGTGAATGATATCTGACACTTGATTCTAGGTAATTTGGGTGCGCTGAATACGAATTTCAACTCGGTTTGGCTCTATCAGGTCCTGATTTTTGTCGACAGCCTATGTGCCATTTTCCAGATTTTTCAAATTAGGACTAAAAAATTAAGTCATGTGTTAAATTTTTTTTTTCAAGTTTCATGAATACAAGCAGTTCAAACTACAGTAAAATTACATTATAACGATAGAAATGACTTAAAATAAAAAAACAAACAGATATGAAGCTTTCACTGTGGCAAAAATTTTCTTTTGTAAGACTTTCTAGCGTATTTGCTTGTTGATGGCAGGTCTCTTTTCAAGCACCAGCAGTAATCAGCCATCATGTGGGAATCCCAGCGGCCTTGGTACCGTTCCTCCAAAATTTTTATATCTTGGTGGAATCTCTCCCCTTGTTCGTCACTTACATCACCTAAATTACTTGGAAATTGGTCAAGATGGCTATTCAAAAATGCATTTTTATGCTCATATTGCAACCTAACTCTTTGTAGTCCCTTAAAAGTTTTTTTACGATTTCTTCGTAGTTATCTGCCGATAATTGCCTAAAAAGTTTTCTATCAAGTCCACGAATGAGAACCAGCCATTTTTTTCGCGTTCATTCATGACATTAGGAAAATTGCTGTCTTTAATCATTGTTCTTATTTGTGGACCGTCGAAAATTCCCGCCTTGATTTTTTCATAACTTAAACTTGGAAATTTTGAAGTTATGTATTTGAAACACTCGCCGTTCGTATCTAAAGCTTTTACATATTGTTTAATGAGGCCTAGTTTTATATGCAGAGGAGGAAATATGATTTTATCTCTGCTCACTAAAGGTGGATTAATTACGTTTTTTTCTCCGACAGTAAGTGATGTTCGTGCTGGCCAGATTTGTTTGAAATAATGTTCTTCCTTGGCTCTGCTGTCCCATAAGCAAAGGAAGCAGGGATATTTAGTATACCCTCCTTGTTGTCCTAGCAGAAAATTAACCATTTTTAAGTCAACACATATGATCCACTCGTGCTCCCTATATTTGATAAGATTTAAAACCTTTTCTATATGTTCATACTTTTCTTTTAATTTTGTTGAGTGCCCAATCGGTATCGAGCCGTATAGATTGCCATTATGCAACAACACACACTTAAGACTTCTTTTCGAACTGTCTAAAAACAAGCGCCAATCATTTGCATCGTAAGACTCAACCCCCATCTTCTTTAACAAACCAACTATGTCGCAGCAATATACTAAACTATCCTCTGTTCTAAAATATTTAACAAGTTCTTCTTCTCTTTTTCTGTAAAATGAAATGTATGTGTTTGAAGTAAGCAAGTTTTTCTCTTTAAGTCTTGAAGCTAAAATTTCCGCAGCCTTTTTTGGCAAATTTAGATCCCTTACAAGATCATTCAACTCGGCCTGGTTAAACTTTTGCGGATCGTTTTGACTTTCAAATACGCTGGGGTCAAAATCGGTGTCTGACTCCTCAAAGTGCGTAACAATATTTTCAGGAACATCTTCAACTAATTCTTGAGTTGGCAGACCCTTAAATTTTGGAATGGGGATCTCATTTGAATGTAGCACAGGTCGTATCGCGGTGTCGAAATTTGGGTACTCGATACAATGTTTATTTTTCTTAGTGAAGCCCGAAGTCTTGACAAAGCAAAGGTAGCAATCGGTCTCGTGGTTAGTAGGCTCTCGCCACACCTGATATGGAAAAAAAATTGTAAAGCGTTAACAAAAGCGACGAGAGACTTGTTTTTATGAATTTTATCAAAAGTTATCACCCAAACATTTAACATTTCTATGTGTTTCAACCTTATGCAATATTTGAGATTCTTATAAACATTTTCTGTAAATTTTTGTTTATGTACCTAAGTTACAATTACATTTAGGTAAGTTACAGTATACTAGTGATTAAATTACGTAGTTTTATGAAATCATAAACTTACCATCGGAACTCCAAAAGGTATTTTTGAATCCGAACCCTTCGTCCAATGTCGCAGTCTTTCAATGCATATAGTGCAGGCTTTATGTGGAGGCCACGATTTATCTTGGTCCCCCAGTTTTATGCCAAAATAAGCTAAGTAAGCTCTTTTTACGAAGTCAGTTATATTTGCTCGTTGATGTGGAAGTGTAAAATTTCCACATATATAACAGAAGGAATCAGGGTTGTTTTTGCATTTGAACTTTCTAGTGCTTGATGACATATTGCTTGATTGTTCTGCCAATTTGTAAAGGTATTTAAAGCCCTTAATTCATATAAATTTAAGAAAATCTGAAATATAAACACAAAAATTAGTTTAAATAGGTACTTATTATGAAATAGGTACTTACAATCTATGAAATTAAACTAGAAACACGGATGAGTAGGTACAATATAAATTACGTCTAATTAAATCAACTATATTAAATCACGATGACAAAATTACTCACTAAATCATATGCCAATTCAAAATTATGTTAATGCCCAAACTTAATTAACTAACTCAACTGACTGACTGACTGACTGACTGATTGAATTGACTGATTAACTCTGGAAACGAGTCGCTTTTATATATTTTAGTTGTCCCTCTAGAATACTCTACAGAGAACAGGAACGCTCGAGAAAATTTTAGAATTCTATGATATTTTTAGCTTAATTTACTAATATTAAAATGGGTTAAAAATGACAAAATTAAAAATATTTTTAGGGTGTTACATATAAAAATATACATAATACAACAATACCATAACAATAGGTACAAATACCTAGATAAAAACCTAGTTGCATAATGTGTAACTGCAAAAAGACTTAGCGAGTATTGAAAAAAAACTTTTTATGAATACGACGAAAGAGGAGGGGTGTTGAGCAAAATCAGGACCTGATAGAGCAAAACCGAGTAAAAATTCGTGCTCAGCGCACCCAAATTACCTAGAACTAACTGTCAAATCTAATTCAATAGACAAAAAGTTGAAATTTGTTCCCCAGTGTTATATATGGGATTCTAATGTGTAGAAATTACCAGTTAAATTATGAGAAAGGGTGCTTTCCTGTTAACGGGAATACCCAACTGCCCGCCATCATCTGGACTCGTATCTTGCATCTTGCGGAATTCATGTGGCGACAACGTACCGAAAGCAGCGACGTTTTTTCTGCGATTTTAGATGACATAAAGACATTTTGGCCCCATACTAACTGATTATCGCTTACATATTAACTAATTTCATTTAAATGATTAATAAATTCGGTACTTACGTATTATCGGGACTACCAAACTGTTTATGATGTACTTTTGCTCTCGTCATTTTCGTTTGAACTAACGAAAATATCATAACTTAACCTAACCAATTATCAAAGGCGTACAGTTGACCTAACCGGGCATTCAATTAACCTAACTGGGCATTCAGTTGACCTAACTGGGCATTTTCCGTTATATTAACCTGTTAGGTTAATTCAGTGCCCGGTTAGGTCAATTGAATGCCCGGTTAGGTCAACTGTACGCCCTTGATGATTGGTAGGTTAAGTTGTGATATTTTCGTTAGTTTTAAACGAAAATGACGCGAGCAAAAATACATAACAAACAGTTTGGTGGGGGGCGGTTGGGTATTCCTGTTAATAGGAAAGCACCCAAGAAAGTAACCCGATTCAGAAGGGAATATTTACACTGTCAAAAAGGAAGGAGGTAAATTTTGTAATTAAG